>JAHZMT010000725.1:0-17979 GCA_027743785.1 Sinhomidia bicolor | reverse complement strand
TTCATTCATTAGTTAACGTTGGTTGTAGTAGTGGAGTTGGTAGCGTGCATAATATTTCTGCATATTAATAAGTTTCCTGTGAGAAAAGGAAAGTTAACAAAAAAGGAAAAAGCGTCATTTTTCCTCTCTCTCATTCTCTCTCTCTCTCTTCTAATGAATGAATAAGGTGCATGTAATTAGTAATTTTGGTTGTGACAAATAAATGAAAATTTTCAAGCAGAGAAAACTTTTTAAATGAATACTAATAATAATAGGAAAAAGTGCTCAAGGAAAAAAGGAGTTGGCGTAGCTTAAGCTTTGCGCACTCCCACTACTATATACAGTTTGGAAAGCAACACCTTCATCATCTCCGGCTTACTTTGTATTTATCTCGGTAGCAAAAGCTCACATGTTTTCCCAACACTTTCTCTTATTTCATGTTCACCAGCCATATATTATTTTATTTTCATGGACTTTTCCCTTTATTTTTTTCCCTCTCTCTCTCTCTTTCGCTTCTTGTCTCACGTAAAGCTGTCTTAATGCAATTTGCAATCAGAATCACTCAACTGGAGCATCTTTCTGTACAACAAGCCAGGCATACGCAATGATGACAAAGTTGGCTCAGTCACGTTCTTCTTTTCTTCTTCTTCTATTTCTGGAAACAAGAAGCAACTTAAATCAACCCCTTCTCACCATTTCTGTTTACCATTGTGTTTTGTTGCAGTGAAAACTGTCATGTCAGAATTTCTACTGCTGCTGTTGCACAAGCAATAATATAATGTTTATGTAGAAAGAAGTATACACAAACACCTCATATTATCCTTCTCCGTTTCCCCACCCTCCAGCAGTAGCAGCAGCAACTAAGTCACACCACCGCTTTGTCAACGTCTGTACGCACTTAATTCACCGCAATCAGAGTGGAATTCTTTTTGATAATCCCATGCTTGAATCCCATGTTACATTGCTTTACTTGAAGGAACGCATATTATTCTCAAGACAAGCAAAAAAAACGCCTGCATTCACTCAGATTCTCTGGATGATATTACCACACGAAAAAATTCCAATGAAACCCTTTTTCATTGCTTGTCGTCGTTTTTCTCCGTTTTTCTTTAAGAAAACAGTCCCTTGCGTCAAATACGACTTTACTTACACACAACAAATAAAACATTCACGAAACGCAAAAAGTGATCCCACGTCTCATCCTTTGCCGCATAAACACATCCGATTTTTTTTCACGGAAAGAATGAATGAATGAAACAAGTGTAAAAAATAACTTTGTAAATGCCACCGACCGCATTGCCACTACCACCACTATTTGAATTATCTAAAAAAAGAAGAAGCTGAAAAACGCAGAAGAGAAAGAGATACAAAAAAATTTCAGACATTTCAAAGATTTACTACTTCATTTGGAACTGATAAATAAATTCTTTTCGCTTGCTTGTGTGTTTATATATGTATGTTTTAGAGAAATTTATAAGGATGAGCGTTTATATATTTTTTTCAGGAAAAAAGCAGAGAAAAACATTTCCTATGAATGAACGTTTCATATGAACGATCATTTCCTTTAAAAAATGCTAGCAACAACCAACCAACCAGTCTGAGAGATATCTCACAGTTGCACACGTTTCCTTTCTGTTTTCTAGCAAGCCATATAGATAGACATACTTACATACATTTTTTTCTATTCGTCTGCTCCTGTCTCTTTCTGTCAGTATATTTTACACTTTGTGAGAAGCACACGAAAATAGCTAGACTTGTTCTCTGGAACACTTTTAAATTTTCTTGTTTCGCTTTTACCGGTGTGCAATGCAATATACTCTCGTCGCATTACACACTCTTCTTTATACCGTACAACTGTACATGCCTACCTCCCATGGTATAAATACTACATTGTTGTTGTGAAGACGTGTGTGTGTACGTTTTAGAAGAGTGGTGGTTGAACGACAGGAAAATCCGGGCAGTGGACTGATACGCTTTGTAGACAAATAAGATGTAAGTAGTAATAGCGAGCAGCAAGCTTGAAAAAAATAATAAAGATGTTCTGAAGAAGAAAAATCATAATAATAATAATAATGTTGAAAACGCCGGCTAGTCAAGAAAGAAAAGCGGGTATATACTACATACAACTACACTCATACAACTTTCTAAACGGTGGAAAACGGAAGAGTGCTGCTGGAAGAAAGGATTTGCTATTTATTATTATTGTTGTTATTTTGCTTGGTTGGTGCACATTACGAACAAGTTGTTTGAACGTGGATATTTCCGTACAACTGATAAATATAAAGATATACTGTCGTTTTTTTTTTGAAGAAGAAGACTCCAGCTTGAGTTTATTTTATTTTATTGTTGTATTCCAAATGACTGTGTGCTCTGTTNTTATTATTGTTGTTATTTTGCTTGGTTGGTGCACATTATTACGAACAAGTTGTTTGAACGTGGATATTTCCGTACAACTGATAAATATAAAGATATACTGTCGTTTTTTGAAGAAGAAGAAGACTCCAGCTTGAGTTTATTTTATTTTATTGTTGTATTCCAAATGACTGTGTGCTCTGTTGTGTTGTTGTTGCTGCTGGTGGTGGTCTGTGTATATAAATGTGACTGTTGTATAATAGAGCTAAATCCCAGCTGGTGGAGGATTTATATTTTTTTCTTTTCACTAAGAAATTTTTTTGCAGATGTATCCTCCTCCTCCTCCCACACACTCACCAGCAGAATATCAGTAAATTCACGCATTTTGCTTGTTTCTTTACACTCTCTTTTTTGGAGAATTCATGTGAATTATTCTTTTGTATAATTTTCTCTTCTTTTTTGGTCACATATTGTCAAATAGTAAGTATACGTAGAAGAAGTAGTAGTAGTACTTCCCAGCCATTTGGGTTCCACTTTGGTTGAAATTTAATGGTCTCTTTAAACAGCATGGTTTCTCCTACAAAATTTTTACATATTTCGTGTGATGGATGGAAAAACGAAATCTAGTAAAAATAAATAAAAGGGAAACAAGTTCATTGTTATACAATTTTTTTTCAACAGGCTTTGCACTAATATAATAGCATAGTATCGTAATGAATAATAAGTTGAGTGATAAGAGGCGGTGGATTTCAACGGGATAAGGAAAGAAAAGCAAGAGTAAGCTAATACACTTATATTTTTTCTGAAAGAAGTATTTTTCTGGCAGTGAAATTAATTCCTTTCAATAAATTGAAAAGATCGTTTGCATGCCATAAAATCATAAAAAAGGGATTCTTTAAAGGCGGCAGCATATCATTGCACAAGTCAAATGACTCCTCTCGTTAGTGAGAAATTGAATGAATTTCAATTCCTATTTAGTTTATATTACAATATACGTACTATAAAGTGAGCAGAATATGTAATATCGGTATTGTTTTAGCTGCTTGTATTTGTAGTAATACGCAGACAATGTTAAAAATGGCAGCATTCTCTGCGTAAAGTTAGGCTAGCACACCGATTTACAGGCTAACGACGCAACATTTCTCTTATTTCTTCTATTCTTCTCCTCGGTTTACTACTTGAAAAGCTATCAATTCCTCAGTATTTACTTTAATGGGCAAGAATCCGATTTTCTCATTCCTCACATACTCCCGCATATATCGTCTTACGAAGCCATACAAAGTAATAAATTACTCATGCTTAATGAATCAACTTCCAAAGTTATTGCAAACGTCTGTTGTGGCCGTGGTCTGGTGTGCGGTTTGAAGACAGAGAGCAAATGCAGATCCTTCCTTTTTCTCTTCTTCGATCCTTCCGTCTTTTCCAAAACAAAATAGCAGCAGAGATTTTCCATTTCTCGACTTTGTCATCATCATCATCACCATCATCATTTTCTTTTCCATGTTTTTCAAGCATTCCAAAAAAATAGAAAGATCATACAGAGCATCTTCATTTACATACGTATAGGTAGGTATTTAATAACGTGTAATATGCCAGCAGAACAAAACACACTGTTCATAACTTAAACATTGTTACAATGGAAAAAAAAGAACTCAAAAATACGTGTGAAACTTGCTGTTTCGATAATCGTAGAAACTGGGAAAAGTGAAAGAATGAAGATGAAGAGAAATAAAACATCTACTACATGTATACTTTTTGTACAGATTCATTTCAAACATTATTATGCATTATTATATCATGATGATGCTCTCATTTTCGCTCCTGCAAACGGAGAATGGCAATCTCAGTGGATTCTTCTTTTTTTCTTCCTTTTGTCTTTCTTCTTATACTCTTTTACGTCGTATCACATGCTAACTAGTTCAACTGGTTTTGTGTGTGTGTGTGTGTTTCTGTAAGAGCGAGAGAATGTGAATGAATGAATGAACTGGAGCGTTCTTTTTTTGCTCCGGGAGGAAGTTGGAGAATGGAGAGAACGACTCGTTCCCTCGTGACTCACAATGGAGTGATGGCTGTTGCATTGCTGCTACATGATTTTAACACTGAAAATGGCTTGAAATATAATGTATTCTTCTGTAAAAAGCTACACGATCATGATGACGATGGTGGTGGTGGTGGTGATGGCGTAGAAAATACTACAATAGGCACATTTTATCCAGCATCACGCTTGTCGACACGAACATCGCAACGTTACTCCTATTATTCGCTTTACTAATAATACTAACAGAACAAAAACTACTACTAATGCCAGTAGTAGAAATAGTAGTGAAGTGCACAAGTATAAGCCTTTATAGTAAATGGAAGCACCCATCCGGATGTTCTATTTTACATTTACTGCGTACGCGCCTACCTACACTACTGCTGTTACTATTTCTTCTACTTGCTCCCTTGATGAAACTAAAAAAAATTCTTGCTTTCCTTCCATTTCATACAATATTTCCTTCTTCAGTGATTTTTTTGTACAAGGTTGTGTAACACTCTGGTAATGCGCTCATTTACCTTGTTTTTATGAAATACGGAAAAGTTAGCATGAATAGGTAAGTGGAGTAGAAAAGAAGAGAGATGAAAATGGAAGGAATGTTATTATTATACACGTTGACGAAGAATAAAAGAAGCAGCTTGTTGTTGAAGGAGTATAGCAGCAGTAGTAGCATTTTGGGGATTCGTCGTCGCCGTTGTTGTTGTAGCTAATACAGCAGAATAACTAGCTAGATTATTATGCATTTGCATTCTTTATCTCTTTTTGTAAGAGAAATATAGCAAGCGTGCTGGAGTGAGAGAGAGAGAGAGAGAGAGAATTTCAAGTATGAAAGCTCTGCGTTTTCAACTGAACCATGAATAATACATGGACTCGTTTACAGTCTCAAATTGCTTTCAAGGTGGTCATGCGATACGATCCGTGGCAGCTTGCTTTTTCCTTGCTGATGTTATTGTGCGTACAAAATGGAACATCGCATCGCAGCATCACAATGTGCAATCATAATAATAATAATAATAATAACGCTACTAAAAATTTCTGATGACGATATGGTTGCTGCAGAGGAAAAGCAAAAAAAATGCACAGTAGGTCTCAACGCAGACTACTATTTTGCTGATATGCTATAATACTATATAACATCACAATAGAGTAGTGGTAATAATATTAAGTGTGTGCAAGCTTATTATATTGTTCTGTTGACTGTACATTTAGGCAATAATGCGTTAGTTATGGCAGGTAAGGTGATGGTAATGTTTGTGCTAGCAAGCACAGCTAACCAGCCGTGGTGTAGCAGTAGTGTTTGTGAGTGTGTATAGTATATATGCTGCTGTTTGATCGCATTCTGCGTAGTAGTATGTTTATACTACTAACAGGAGCTTGGAAACAACACGTAACGCAAACTTTCATAAACTTCATAAAATATTTGGCGAGAAAAGTAAAAGGGTTGCAGTGTACGTACTTGCGTACGTACGGGAAAGTCATGGCAGGAGAAGAAAGACGATAGTGCGTAGCGATAGGACGCACGCTGGGTGGTTATGAAAATTTTTGGATGGTAATAATATCCATGCAGACTGGCTAAACGTGCTCACCACCACTACTTCTGCTGGCTATGTGTATATATATACTGCTAAAGTAGCACTGCCATCATATCAGCACATTGTTACTTCTTTCCTCCTTTCCTCTTCTCTCTTGTAATAAAAACAGTTGAACTCGTTCCCTCTTCTTCTCAGTAATTATTACTAGTCTTAGCATTCAACTTTTACTGTGCAACAACAGCATAACTGTATATATATGTATATAAGTAAAAGCAAGAAAAAAAACAGAAAAGAATTTTATTATTATCATCAACATCATCATCATCACAAGACCAAGACCAAGACTTGAGCGGCTTGATGAGAAACACACTGTTGAGATTGTTAAGCTACATGACTAGATAGTAGTAGTAGTAATAAGCAAAGTATATATGTATATTAGAAAGATAGTTTACACAGTCGTTATCTTAGTAAAAAGAAGGAAAAAGAGAAGGACAGAGCAAAAAGTTTTTTTCTTCCCTTGAACAAGCGATGAAGATAGTTTGGTGGAGAAAGAGAGAGAGAAGGAAACGGAGAAGGATTGTATGTTTTAAAAGAAAAAGTTGATTGTGTGTATGATATATGCATATATTATGGCCATGTTTGCACAGACTTGTCTTGTACTTTCTTCTTCTTCTTCTTCTTCTAATACTCCCACACACACACATACAAACAAACTTGTATTCGCACTAATAAAACGTTATATAAAGTAAAAGTAAGCCGGAAATGAGGGTGTAAACAAGTTGTAGACATGACACAAGTACAACTTGCCTAATTCGAAAGTGATAACAAGCAAAGGCATAATAAATATATAGAATTTCTAATAAAAGTGAGTAGATGAAGGCTTCTCGAGGAAAAAGCATGAGGGTGTAATTTTCATCCAATGTGTAATAATGTGTGTGTTTTCTCTCTTTGTTACAGATGACCGGCAAGGACGGGAACATGTGGAGTGTGATGGTGCTAATAACACTGGATAACAACAGCCAAAGTGGCATCAGCCATTCTCTTCCAACGCAAGAAGAAGAAACAGCGTTTTCTTTGTAATTATCGCCTGGAAAATGTAAAATGGTGGTGGGTGCGTGTAGCATGTCAGCATGTATGCAGTAGTAACTCAACTATGGTGAAAAGTGATGTTATCTTGTGCTGTGCGTGTGTCTGCTTATCTGGAGAAATCTAAGGGAAGAGAAGAAAGCAGAGAGAAAACTCGTGTGCCATATGACATGAAGGAAACCAAACTAATATTATTATTATTATTATTATTACATATGAACACACTTTAAGAAGAATCATCATACATACATTCCTCAAATGTGTAGACTTTGGTGTGGGAGAAACCTACAATGAGAATTGCTTTGATAGTGAGAGTGACGTGCTTCTCTTTGATAATATACAACTGTAATGAAAATGATGATGGTGATCATGATGGTCACTAGAAACTTTTGATGTACGTTTTCTCCTTTCTCTGTTGTTATATCAAGATAACCGTAAAGAAGTAACGGACATAGTGAGATTCTCATCGTTCTTCTCAGAGGCTCGTGTGACTTCACCAGAGTTTCATCAGGAAACCACCAGAATTTCCATTTGGATGTTTCCAAACTCTCCAGTTTGGTTTTCCACCGCCCGTTGACAGCCTTCCTTCTCTGGGGTTAAACATTCATCTTCAGATTAACAATAAGTTTTGCTGAAAACGCCAAGAAGAAATAAAAGTAAAAAAGGTTGGTAGTTGGTGGTGTGAAGGCAGAAGGAAGCATTTGCATGACAGGAAGGAAGAAAATCACTGCGAGAATTACATGAGCAAAATGTACAAGCAAACTCTTCTTGCCATGATTATATCCGCATAGTAGTAGTAGTAATATGTAATGGAAGAGGTTTTCTGTTATATAGTTTAAGTTAAAGACATATATAAAATAGTGTGGTTGAATTTAAACACACATTCCATTCTAGTAACAACAGTCTTCTGCTACACAACAACTGGAGTAATTGTAGCAGCAGTTGTAACAGCAGCAGCAGCAGCTTGCTTCTGTGTTTTTTTTTCTTCTGCGTCGTTTTCTTGCACCGTTGGTGTGTACAGCCACAATTGCCATGTCTTCGTTCTCTAAATCAACGTCTTCGTCAAGCCACCACTCTAAAACAATTCCTTCACACAATTCGCGTCGTCTTCGTTCTCCTCGTCTCCCTCTGCTTTTCCTGTGTACCAGCTCTTGACATATGTAAGTCACTTTTCATTGCTCATTGTTTTCTGACACCATCAGAAAATAAAAACGAAACGTGTTGGGGAGTCTCCTTATAAGATCAAATATATTACTGTATATACACGCTTAGTATTATTATTATTATTATTACTTATCATTGTCTCTTCACTTGAATATAATGCATTTTTGTCATTCTGAGTTATTGAGGTCCGGTCAAAAGGGTTCCCCAAAACTCTCACTGTCATTATTACTCCATTGTCTTCCGCGTCGTTTTTGTCACTTTTGTATAGTTAGTTAACTAAAAACACTACCACGTTTGTGAAAGCTTTTTGTCAGCTTATTTATTTATTTCGCATTCACAACAGAGGACCACTATTGTATTGTAGTAGTTCATTTTAATACGTGTGTGTATAACTCCACAATATTATATGCACACACTCTCTCAGCCAACACAACAGGCATCAATATTATTGACGAGTGACGGCAGATGCATTGTGTTTAAAATTTATTATTTTCCTCTTTATTTTTCTCTCCTTTGCGTAGAGACAGGCTGTATAAGTTGTTTTCCTCTTTCTTTGACTTTAAAGAAATTAATGGTTTCCTTACACAATGTCATGTGGGTGGGTGATGTAGAAGCGTGGATGCATGAATTTAATGAGAGAAAAGGAAGCAAAGAAAAAGAGGGTTCTTTTTTTCTTCATATTTCATAATATCCTAACTCTCCTCCTCTTCTTGGTGTACTTTATACCATACCATGCCAAAGTGAAACGAATGCTTAAAATTTTTAGTGCGATACACATGCTCCCACAACTTTCATAATTGCTACATTGTATACTCTAATAGACTTGTGGTTTTTTTTGGGAAACTCGTGTTGATGTGATGATGACGATAGCTATTATTATTATTTTAATATTTTGTGCTGATCTTTTGAAATTGTTCGGACTAACTCCCCAACACTCTTTCTGTGTAACATGTTATTATTATTATTAACGAAATCTTTGAGAGGCATATGCCACAACAAAAATAATATACATGCATACATACCGGCATTCTGATTCTAAAATGTTGTATGTTCTTCTTACATGTTATTGTTTATTTATATTTTCATGCTTCCTTCTTCCATCCCATTTCACCCAACTCAACAAAAAACTATCTACAAACTTTCGTTCGTTACATAACGGATTTCATTTTGATGATGGACTGTCATTTTATGGAATCTAATGATTATGACGGTGATGATGATGACGATGACGTGTTACAATTTCGGGAAATGATTGTTGGATGAAATGCGTACACGCATCATATTATCAACTTGATAATTACACATGCCATACATTTCTTTGGAACAATACCGGCACGACCACAGCACACTGCCAGGATGCGTTGGGTATGGAAAATGGACAGATTCCAGATGCCGATTTGAGTGCGTCGTCAAGTTTTGAACATGGAAATGTCGGTCCGCAGAATGGCAGGTAAGCTGGATACAGTTAATTATTACTTTTATTAATAAAATTATTTTACTTGTTTTTGAAATACATGCGTGCCCCACGAAATCTCGCCACAAACTCATGTATGCTCATGACTGTTTGTAGCGATTATGTACTCAATTGTCTTCACTATATTAATAAGATAATGCAAACTGGGTCTAAATATGATTCAAGTAATTTACAACAAAATTGAATCAACTTGGTATTGTACAACTACGCTTAAAATATGCCCACAATATACCATACATTTTTTTTCCTTTTCATTCTTTCTATTTATACTAGCAATGCTTATAAACGTGGCATATTATATTTTTAAACCCACATCTGTCATTGTTTTGGTGTTCCCTTCAGAACACGTTTGATCTATAGCAAAACCACCTAGAACGAAAGGCCAACAAGCCAAAAGGATTTACTGGAGGCACACATTACCACAATATTTTTTCATGTAAAGAATTTACATTCACAAACAAAGTAATTCCCTTTAATCCAAAACATAAACTTTCCTCACTCACTCTTCTTTTTTATATACATATTTGTACAAATGAATAATGCGTTTTATATACAAAACCTCTCCACTTGGGTATTTCTGTTGTGTTGGATGACTGTTGTGAAAAGAAGGAGTGCATGTGCTTGGATAAGCTTAAAAAATGTTTGTATACCTACATATTATTTGAAAGGCTGGCTGCTTTTCTCTGATAAAAGTATTCACAGAGTACGTCCTCTGCTGCTGCTGCTTAGTTAACCAAAGAGCCAAAAATATAGAATATGAGAAGAACACGAGGTGTGTGTACGTACGTACGTTACGTTCAAGATAAATACACAATTTTGTATGCATATTCAAGCAAGCACAAAATGTTAAGGGCCATCATCATCCGTCAACCAAACCAGAACACACAGAGGAAAGATGAAAGGAAAGTCTATCTTGTATTTTATTCCCTGGAATGAAAAAGTAAAAAAAAAATATGTTAAGATAGTAGCTAGTAGAGTGGCAATTATTATTATATGCAAGAAGGAAGAAAAAAGAGAGAAAAAAAAGAAAGAGAAATGGGACGAGTTTTTCATCCTTAAAAACCGTTGGAAGCTAAAGTTGTTTGACACATCAGCTCTGTAGGAGCTTAGCATAATCCTACAAGAGTTATTAGCTGTTACGTAAAAAGGGCATTTTAACGTGTGTACTTAACTTATTAGCCGTAAATAGAGCTTGGCTGATGATGACGCTGCTGCTGTAGCAGATGATACCAGCCAAAAAAATGTATATCCAACCAACCACTACTTCCATCCATCCATTCCAAACAACGCTCGTTCAAAAATGTACATAGGTATATATATTTGAAAGTAAGAGCTGTCTGTCTTCTGACTCGTTTGATCATCATCAAGTCACATTACTTTTTATCTAACGCCCTAAAGAATACGGTACGCCCGCTACTTACTTCCTTTTTTCGCTCCATTTTGTTCAAAATGTAGTAGCAGTAGTAGTGTGTCATATCATTGCTATTGCATACCTGTAAGTTACTCTTGCTCAACGAAAAAAAAACTAAATAAAAAATAATGACTTTTACTTCTGCTGATGCTGCCGCTTCTTTCCTATTTTTTATACGTCATTCCTATCCCGTTTCGCTACATTTTCAAAAGAATGCACATCACATGCTCGCATGCCTCTTGTTCTAATAACTGAAAAATGAGCTTTATACAGTGAATTCTTTTTGAACAAAAAAATTGTGTAAAAACTTTGCGACTTGGACGTTTATAGAGAAGTTGCTTGTCTATTATTATTGTATCATTTCTTTTTACTGGTTGTCAGAAAACTGGAGTAGTTTTACTCAACTTTTATTAAAAAGTGTTTGAAAATATTACTGTAAAATACATAGTTTCTAAGTTTTTTTTTAAAACCTAGCATACTTTTGGTGAGTAATGTATCAAGCATAAATAGTTTATAGTCGTTGCATCTACTGATCCAACTATCCTGTAGAGCTCGCGTATTTGTGTCAAGTGGATATAAACACATACAAACATTACAAGACACTGTTTGAACGGTAAAACAAGTAAAAGATGAGTATTATTTTGTATTTAGCAGTCAACTAAAAGTCAGCGAGTGAGAATGAAATAGAATTATTATGAGAAAAACCTACTTTTTCTGAAAAGACACAAAGAAAAAGGAGCATAGCTCATTATTTAAAAAAAAGAACAAGCAAAAAATACACCACACAACAGCACAGTAAAGCCACTAAATAAACTTATATAAGACGGCTCAAATATCTACAAAAAAGAGAGAAGAAGAAGATAGATTTGGTAGTGTGTGCATATCTTACTTTTGACACCATACCACACACACAGCAGCTATCCGACATTCAGACAAAAGCCTTGGCTTTTTCTTGTGCATGTTTATTTCACTCTACTAGAAATACGCTGGAAAACTGGTGTGCGCAACAATGCATTGACAACATAGTCACGATAATAATAATGCCGGAATGGAATTGTAAGTTTTCAGTGTTCCGCTCTCAAATTTCACGACAACACCAAAGCGAGTAGAAATGGCTTCTGTTGAAGGTGGCTACAAAGAGAATTTGTAGAGATGATGATGCAGACAGGCGCTCATAAATACGTAAGTACACACATGCAACATGCGTTTTCATCGTCAAAAAATAGTCGTAGACACGCATTACTACTGCAGCAGCAAACGGCATAAATCTGAGTTTTTTTTGACGAGATTGGTCATGTTGTTGGTGTAGTATTTATAGTTAGTATTGGGTAGAGTTTTATTGTAGAAATTAAATGATAGAGAGAAAAAAGGAGACTTTATTGTATCTCTCTGCCTGTGAATGGCATGTATTTTTTTCAGTCTACTTCAAAGCCCAGTCTCAGCTTCACTGTATCTGTTATTTTAGTTTTAACCTTCTCAAATATCGTCACAACACACAACAACACGCACCGAAAAAGAAAACGTGTTCGCTCGCGTTACATAACTCCACGGTGCACAACATCATTATATTATCGCCGTGTGTCTATACGTATGTATTATTGTGGAGGTAAATTAGAATGAAATAGTAGAACTCTCTCCAGTTACTACTATTCATGAACCGTGACTTCATCTGCACGTAATATTGCACACTTTTCTACACAAACACATTATTTTAATGAGGAGAATATCCACTGGGGAAAAATCATTAAAAAATTGGATCCTTATGCTTTGAATTTTCTCCTGCTTGCTTCCTTCTCCCAAGAAGAAACTTATTTTTTGAGCTACTTATGTAAAGTAACAAGAAAATGCGTTTTATTACTGTTTTTTCAAACGACGAAATGAAAAGTCTCCCAGCTTTTATAATTTATAATCTTAGCAGGAGCTCTTGTATAAACTTTTAAAGTCATAGCAGGGGTTAGAGTACATAATGAAAATAATTTTATAATAAGCAGTGAGAATATAAATAGAATAAAATAAGATGAACGGGACTTTATCTGCTTGCTGGTGCTATTCAAGCAGCTCTCTCTCCCTCTCTCTCTTTTACTTCCAGTTCAAAGTAAGCTACTTAACAGATGAGGTGAAGAGAAGAAAGAGATAGGTCAAAGGATTGAACCGTTTACAAGGGCTGCTACTATAAAATTTCTCTGTGCATACATGTCTATGCACTAACTACATTATGCTTCTTCATTCCTCCTCCCTACTACAAAGTAAAAGCCACTGCACTACTGCCATCATCAAAATGACCAAAAAAGCCAATTCAAGTCAAAAGGGTTAACTTGTTGTGTGTGGTAATTTTTTAGGTTGTACTTCACCAGATAAATACATTTTTTTGTTTTATAAAATGATAAGAAGCAAAGTATGTACTGAATACATACATTTAGCTCTCAATAATAATAAACTTACGTACATACAGCAACATTTTTTTAGCCCAAAAGCCCACATTCTGTGGTGTTGGTGCTGGGAGTAGCCGGGTCTGGCTTGGCGCATACCCATTAGTCAGCGGATGACGCAAATCCTAAATTGTGGAGACTTGCTCGGGCAAGTGAACAGCCAAAGGGTATAAAAAAGAAGAAGAAAGATATTAAGAGATTGTAGAACTGTAGTAGTGGTTGGACTGACTACGAAATAAGGGATAGTGGAATCCCTGTGGGTACTTGAGTTTCTCTACTGCTGTTATTTCACAGCAGTCGAGTTGGTTGGTTGTGGTGAGGATGAGAGAGAAAAAGAGCAAAACAACACGCTTGGTTGATGGTTTTGGTTGGTATGTATGTTGCACCAGCATCAGCAGGCAGAGCAGAGTATGATGATGATCGCTCTCCGGTCTCTGGTCTGGGATGCTTGGTCTGGAGAGAGTCAACATTGGAACTTGTTAATTTACACTGGACCACCACCAGAAAAAAAACTTGTACTACAAACGTGCTTGTCATTGCCTTACTACATATGTAGTATTTTTTTGCAAAAATTACCAAATACATGTTTATATAGAAAAGTGCAATATAAGTTAAGCTGCAAAGAAAAAGAATGCCAAACGGAGATAGTCGGTTTTATTTAGGACAGGATACATGGTGGAATTTTCTTTTTATCGTTTTGAGTGTTTGCTCAACTTGTACAATATGCATGTTAACTTGACTTGCATGAGCAAATGTTTATGTAACATATATGTAGGGTGATTGAGCAAGGGCTGTGCTGTGAAACATGAGTTGATATAATATTTGATTAGATACAGAAATTGAATATCTTCCAGTTTGTACTTTTTTCCTTATTCCGACAGCTTCGCTTGCTACTACTACTAGTCCAATGTTTGTTTGCTACTTATTTAAGAAGTCTGATCAGCCGAGAGAAAAAATAAAAGTAATTTCTCACAAGTGAAGAGTTGACGACACTTTGTTTTACTGCCCATCTTCGGTCACCAAAATATTTAAAGCCTATTTGTATCCGTCAATGTCAATTTCTGTGTGGAAGTCAAGCCGGGTGTGATGATACTGCGAGAACTGGCTGAGTGAAGCAGCAAGGGGAGAAACATGATCCGACTTAACAAAATCCATCCATCCAAACCATCATCCCTCTCTCTCTCTCTCTTCTTATTTTCTGTCTAGTCACCATAATCATCGTCATCCTCCTCATCATCTTCAACAGTGCATCAGTAAAGAACATGCCTTGTTTTCTGCTTCCTTTTTCTGAGTAGAGAGACCTTCTCTGCCTGCCTGACTCACATCGCATCACATCATCATCATAAGTATTCTGTTGGGTTCCTCGGTGATCACTGGAAACCAGTTGATCCAAATGAAATCTATCAAGCGAGTAAAGCATGTTACACTTACTCTTTTTTCCACCAAGGCTGTTGTGTGTGACGATGATGATGAACCCCACCACCACCACCCGAACGAGTGCAGAGATATGCGCCACTGTGAAATGTGCGCGCATACAGATACAATTTATAAACATGCTTGAGTAAACCATGTGTCACATTACAGAAGAGAATGTACACGAAACAAGGAAAATATTATAAAAACGATAACTTACACCATTTCTCAGTCACTCTCTCTCTCTCACTGTCTGTTGAATATATTTTTGTATCATCGTATATAAACCAGCCGTATAACCATACACGCATCTCAAGTCATTTTCTTTGGTGATGTTGGCGATGATGATGATCATCATCCTCATCGTCGTGGCATGTTGCTGTTTCTCATCTCTCTCGGTTCAGCAGGGAACCCTCATCATCACAGTTACATATTACGCTACAACACCACCACCACATCCTCTGGGAAATGAGAATGGTATTGGCATGCATACCATTATTATATTGACTGTGTGACTGTGAGTGAGAGTAACAAATGTGTATTTTGTGTATTGTCCTGAAAATCTAAACACATTTTACATGTACATACCTACTCACCACCACCACTACTCCCATCATGTTTTCCAAGCAAAACATCCATTCACACAGGGAAGTAAAGTAAAGTAAAAGTAAAATTGCTCTTTTTTTGTACTACTACTGGCGTTATATAAAGCTTGAGCAACTGTAGTAATGCATGCGTCGTTATTTTCTAGAAGAATTTACAAGGTGTAGAAAAGGCATCATTTTCTAATGCTGATATTAGATTAAAAAGTTAAATTGAAAACTTGTATCAGTTTGACTGAATCTAGCAAGGAAGGAGTTGGAGTTAGGCACTGCAAATGCGTTGCACAAATAATGCAGTAGGTATCTTCTCCTTCTTCTTCTTCTTCAAAAAGTCTTTTGTTCCACTCTATTGAGATCTGCGTAAGATGAAATAACTGCACATTATTGCCCGTGAATTTTGAGTACATTTTCAAAACAAGAATGGAGTATGCAGAGTTATGCGAGAATGAAGAGAACTTAAAACTACAAAAAAATGTTTTTTGAAGAAGTATTCGAGGCATTCCATTTTGTCAGATGCATTCCGTCAGTCATTAACATTTTGTTATGCACTTAGCATACTGCATTCTCTGAAAGGGTGAACAAAAGGATAAAAACATAGGAAGCCAAACCCGCAGTTTGGAGAGGAGACAAAAGAATCGCTTCCAAAACAAATACATGAAAGTCAACTGTGAACAATAATTTCTATTTTGTTATGTTGGTAAATGAAACAGCTATTCATTTCCTTCAGAAACGCACAACTACGTAAGAGGCGGAAGAAAAAAGTGTCACTCAAGTTGTATCTCATCATCAACAAACTATACTTACTTGTTAGGTATATAGTATACCTATAAATATTGCATACAAGTATGTATATGTATATTAAACCCCTGTGCTATACTTGTACTTCTAAAATGTGATCTGTTGACATTTTATAAATCAGTCCAACCCTTTCTCAATTTTCCGTCGTGTTCCCTGGAGAAATCATCTAGAAAAGATTATTAAGGCAAACGAAAAATGTGTACCGTGAGAAGAATGAGCTCAACATACCTACATATTATTATGTGTGCGCATTGATTACAAACTTTAATTCCAACAATAAAAAAGAATTATAATAATTATTATTCGTCATCAATTTTATATTTCTTAATCTGTTCGCATATATTTTGCTTGCATTCTATTACAAGATTGGAGAGAAAATCTAAACCACAACACAACAGTACATACGCCTGCCTAGAATTATCAAAAACGTAACAAAAATATAGAGTAACCACAGAGGTGAACCCATTATATTATGATTGCGCTCGTTGGTGGCACGGAGGGATACAAGACAAAAAAGCGAAATGAGCAACTTGTTGAAAGACAAATTTCATGCTTATTAAGCTGTTTTAAAACTTGTAGTTGAAATAAATAAAAAACCGTGTTTTAATGGACATTCTCATAGAATTTTGTATGCAAGTGTTAAAAAAATCGTATATATAAATCCATGTCTGTCTCGACTTTGTACCGTGCTGCGTTCGATATTACGTGTTTCAATTACACCCGTTCTTCTGTCAAGAGAATCCACTTTAAGTTTGGCCATGACTTTCATGAAAATGCTCAAGCAATATCAAGAATTTTACTTTTTAGTCAAGTACTTTGTTTTTCACCCACAATAGGAAGAAGTAGCACAGTGTGGAGCCAATTAGTATGATTAATTAGACATGTGATGGATACCCCTAAACCCAAAGTTGTCAGCTTCGCACAGCTTGCTTTCAATACTACCCACTCATCCCATCTTCTTTCTTGGTATGCATATGCATGCATGATGCTTTTGCTTGCAGTAGTATCGTCATCATCATTATCATCGGCAAAGCTCATCGCTCAACCAAGTTGCAACTGAAACACACAATTCTAGAAATGAAAGACAAGAAGAAACTTTGTAAATTTAAATAGAAAGAAATTCAAGTGAGCAAACTGGGAAAACGACACGGAAAAAGCAATAAATAAGTTAGATTTTGAAGGATGGTTCAAGGGAAGAAGAAGTGCAAGAAAGATGGAAAGAGAAGAAGAAGCAGAAGAGGCACACACGAGAAATGCAATCCCATCATCCCATCTGAATCCTTCTCTTATTCATCCCAATCCAACAACACGCTGCTGTTGTTAGTACAAAACGAAATGCACTTGAAAATAAGACGGGAAAAAAAGTTTCTTCTTAGCTTCTTAACTTTTTTTTCCATACTTCTGGTGCGGTTGTGGCGTGGATCTGAATTTCAAGTAGTGAGCGATCATCCTTGCACTTGTGATGCCTCACAGCTGGAAAGAATGATTGCATTGCGATTGCCTGTTGTACGTGTATGTATACCACGCTATAGTTAGTCTAAATACTTTCCCGCACCATCAGCAACCAGTAGTAGTAGTAATACAGCACTTTTTAAAATATATATAATTTGGTAGAAAAAAATATATTGAAAGGGATGCATGACATCATTAAATCGATTTTATTATAAAAATGCATCCAGTAGTAAAAAATAGAATCCCCAT
>JAHZMT010000724.1:0-16313 GCA_027743785.1 Sinhomidia bicolor | reverse complement strand
AACGTTACATAGATTTCGGAAATAAAAATCTATTTCATTTTTTGCGTTTTCATTCATGTATATGTGATAACCAAGCATCAGATTATTATTACTTTTCTGATGAGCGTGAAATAAAACTAAATAGCATAGTAAAAACTTGGTTTTAAATTATTTATGAATGAGAGCAAGGAACCGAAATTTCAAATCCCGGAAACCGAAACCGAAAAGTCATAATTTAAATTGAAACAATCACACACGGATATGAACCAATATAACTTTGTAAAAACAACAATAATTTTTTGGCTACTACTATTTTATAATACAAGTATAATCACCATATATGCATATCTGAAATTAATTAAATAATAAGTTGCCCTTACTTTTTTATGGAGTTGTGTAATAGAACCATAGAGGAATTATAATAAATCTAGAGAGGCAACGCGCATTTACGCATAATGTTAAATTTTGTGATTCACCAGAAAAGAGTTAGTGTATATACCAGTGTATCTTAACAACGAGTCAAAAGAGACGTTTTAAATGCAATTTTTGCTATATTCACCTTTCTTTTGCTGACTTCAAAACTATACTCCAAGCATAAAAGTATGAAAGATTCCCGTAGTTCAGTTTTTTCTCAGTTTCAATCACATAAGCGGTTCGCCTCTATTTTCTTTTACTCTAAGAATAGAACAGCGTTAAGTCTACCGCGTTGAGAGCTTCCTGATGTGAGAGTTTACTGACCTAACTTCTTCGCTGTGTAAGACACCAAAGGGGTAACTGCTCGCCAGGGTAAGAGTCCAAAGGGGTAACTGTTTTCCGGGGTAAGAGTTCAAAGGTGTAGCTGTTTCCCGGGGTAAGAGTTCAAAGGGGTAATTGTTTCCCGGGGTAAGAGTTCAAAGGGGTAACTGCTCGCCGGGGTAAGAGTCCAAAGGGGTAACTGCTCAACGGGGTAAGTGCTCACCGGGATAGAGGCCGGTAACGGTCTCAAGTTAAGTTATAAATATGACCATGGGGTGGAAGTCAAACGCAATTTTCTAAAAATAAAATGCGTGGTATGATAATGTCAAAAAAGCAAACAAGGTCACCCACACACCCAACACTTAAATGATAGATGATGGAATTTGAATTGGCGAGAAAACACAAAGCTGAAAACACATGCTTGCTTCCCTTGTTTTTGTTTACAAAAAGCTGCTACCAGTAGTACGCACACATACATTACATACACAAACTCTCATCCAAAAATCTCAACTTGCTCTTAGCTCTGCTCTGCTGTTTGCTTGTTCGAGTAAACTTTGTATTTGTGTTTGTGTAATTGTGTTTTTAGTGCGAAATTTGCACTCACCAGACCACAGGTGATTTTTTACGCAGTAATTGAACAGCGACAAGAAAAATACATGTTTTGATTTTTTACGTGTTTAATTAATTGTTTTTGATTTTTGAATTTTGTATTCTTGTATTTTAATTAAAAGTCTCCTCAGCAGGTTTCTTATTTCTTTGATTCAATCTGGATTTCCTGTACTACTGTTTTTAAAGGTAACAAAGTGTATTTTTCTAGAGCATAACAAAACATGTACGGTTTTTAAGGAGTAGAAAATAGATAACTTGTTTTCTTTTGCTTTTTTTCTAAAAAAAAGTAGATCATTTCAGAACATTTTCAGTACCAACATTAACATTACTGTACTTTACGTGTTTCATTCTTACGCAATGTTTGCTTAAGAGGAAAGCAAGCCAGCAAAAAGTGCTCCCTGTTGTTGTCGTTATTTTAAACGCTTATTATACTGCACTTTATGTTGGTGATGAACATAATGTCACGTTTGCATCAAGTCCTTATAAAGCCAGAAACACAGCAATGTAGTTTTTTTTTGTTTTAACAGCGAAATAGCTTCCGTCTTTCAACAGCAATAACAAGCAAGTAGGTTGGAGGTGGAAGTATGTTCATTTAACGACGGTAGCTAGCTGGCTAAGTATAGAAATAAAGCTGGAAGATAATGGCTGCTGCTGCTGGATGGGGACTCTATTCTGCGGGAAGCTGGGTAGTTTCTAATTTGGGAGTTGTTGTAGGGACTGCCGCAGGTAAGAAAAATAATCGTGTAATGGAGGATGATGTAAAGACCCTGAATGCAATCAAAATGTATGCCGTCAATTTAGTTGCTCTTTTCTATTTTTCTCAGGTGTCAGCGTAGCGGCTCCTGTGGTGGCAACAGCAACGTCAGCTGCAGTGGCTTACAAGTATGGGGTAACTCCAGCGTTGGTTCTTTCTGGAACGGGAGCTGCTGTTAGCACAGGTGTAGCTGCTGTTGTAAAAGGAGGGAAAATGACATATAAGGGACTTCGCTATGTAGCAACGTTAGGAGCTTACGCATTTGATGATGACGACGATGATGACTAGGTATTATTTCTGGGAACAATAGAAAGCGCATTCGTCTAGTGTCGAATTTTTTAACTCAAGAGGTACGCAAGTTATTAAGGTTTACGAGTTACTTATTATATTTTTCTAATGTACAAAGCTGTAAAAGTTATAAAAAAATAAATACTCATCTAAATCTATACAAATAACTACCCACGTTTTAATTGTTATTATTATTAGTACATTTTTTCCGCAATTTTTAGTTTCAAGTTTTCAAGTTCATTCGTGTGGTAAAAAGCTCGTTTAGCAATCGATCTGGTACTGCTACTGTCTGAAAAACCGTTGTTTGCTGGTACTTACTAACTTGTTATGAGTTGTTCTGCTATTCCTAGTCTCTAGTTCAAGTTTCAGACGACAAATGTGCTCCTCTCCAACTAACTCCAAGAAGAATTTCTCTACAACAGCTGTTGTCGGAAGAAACGGAAGTAGAAAAGCATGATCTTTGAGTCTTTGTTCATGAGATGCATGACATGCATGTAATTTTCTATTTGATAGAAGAAGAATGAGACGTTTGCACAAGAAGATTGGATTCATGTCATTAGTGATTAATGGGTTTTTAGTTTGTAGCGAGTACTGGCTTCCTGGTAGCTGCTAGGAATATAAAAATCACAAGTGGTGACAGTGATTGTAGGAGGAAAGAATAAAAGTTGGAAGGTCATGGAAGCTCTCTGTTTGACATTTCACTGTTTTTGTACCGTAAAGCTTATCACTAAACAAAGAAAGCCCACGTTTCCTCAACAGAGATTTATTTGCAATGGCCGACGAGACGACGCGACCAACCGTTACCGCTGTATGGAGTCAATGGAGTCATCATCCTAATAATCCTGCCGTCACTTCCTCCTCTGCCTATCCTAACAAAACATTCATATTTGTATAGTAGTAGTAAAAACGCACAGAGTGGAAATATTTTTTAATGAGCTCTTGCCGTTGGGACACTGAACAGTGTACTGGGCGCATACGTATAAACCGAATCAAAAACCCTTTCTCTCCTTGCCGAGTTTTCACTTGAAAAAAAAATAAACAAACTTTGAATTGGCTACACTTTTGTGTTCGTGAATTGGACAAAAAGTCCTGCGAAAAGGATGGCAAACATAAAATTTTTTGTTGACGTTACGTAGCTCTTGCTTCTCTACTGTTTATGCTCGTTTTCGACCGTACACACGCAACATAATAGAATCCCTTTAAATATTTATGAAAAGTGCAGTTATAGCATCCAAACCTGACGGTAAAAGGTGCTGGAATAATATTTTTTTCATAAAAAATGGTTTTATCCTTGATCCCATTCCTGTGTGAATGATAAAGTACATAAAACATGGGTAGCAGCAACAAAAAGCGTTAGCGTCGGACGGAATGAGGAAATGCTGGAGGCGGCAGCAATAGCAGCTTATAATATTTTTTTAAAGAATAATAATAATAAGCTTGGGGAAACGCAAAGGAGGAAAAGTTGGTTACAAAAGGCTATAAAAACGAAGTAAAATTGTATATTCAAGACGAGAGGGGAGGATATTCGTAGCAGCATACTAGCAGCGCAGCGGAGAAGAAGATGGTTATTGTCGATTATTACGTTGGTGTCGTGGCGTGTGTTTTTTGGGAGTGAAGAATAGCTGCAAACGGAATGGATGACATCTTTACTAAAATATATACTCGGAGTATTTTAATGGACATATGTATGCGTGGCTGGTTGTACGTAGTAAATATATCGCCTTCCTGTGAAGCTATTATATTGCTTTTACGTGAATGTGAGATGAGTACATAATTTAAAGTTTTATTGTTGAATAATGCTTCATGGCTACTTTCACTGTTCACCACTGGAAGCCAACAAAGTCATTTGGGGTGGGGAAGAAGAAGAGGAGGAAGAAGACGGGGAGCACACTGAAAAAGTTTACCTTGTTTGTTTGTAGAGCTTCAATGTTTAATAAAGCATGCGAAAAGTGCATTATGAAAAAGACAAGGATTTATCCCAATTTAGAATATAGCAGTGGTAGAAAGTAGCAGCATAGCAGCTTGATGGAGAAGGGTGGCAGTAGTAGTGGGAAGTTTGGACTTGCTTCAAGTAGTTTTCAAACTTTTTAATAGCATTCATTTCACCAGAACTGGATGATGGTCTAGGAAAATCGTATTAAATGTAATTAAATATATTTTTTGGTTGCATTCAGAATTCCTCTGGTGACTTTTGGGGTAGTTTGATGCAAGGAAAGTTGAAAAACGAAAAGTTGAGCAAGGAGGAGGAGACGGGTACTGACTGGGTGCATAACTTTTTTAGTTTGACTTTTGAAAGGAGAAAAAAATTTGGTTACTATTATAATATACGTATGGGACGCTATATGACTATATGACTGGCTGTGAAAAAACACTTTGATTTCGACTAGTCTCATTTTAACAATTTTAAAGTCCCTCATTTCACTCGTCAGTTTCGTAGAAGAGAAAATTAGAGAATAAAAATGTGTTGTAAAAGTTTTACATGTCTTTCTCTAGACTTCTTTTTCTGTGAAAATGCGAGGGTATCTATAGTATAGGTAAGCTTATGCTTCCATTATTACTTTATTACTAAAAAAATTTGATTTAAAGTGTGAGTGTGTAGGCAGGCATCCATGTTTGTCTGTGTATTTCCGTGAACTAGTATATTATTATACTGAAGGGATGCTGTGATTCCTGTTGTGTGCCACAGGCTTTGTCAAATTCTTTTCATCTTCTTAAAAGTAATAATAAAAAGAAATAAAGAAGGAATAAAAATGTTTGAATGCGTTCAGAATGGAAAAATAATAATAAAAAAAGCTGGGAATCACACGACATGATGATGAACAGATTCTTTGTTTGTGTTCAAATAAACAAGTCTAGTCAAGTTGTTATATTGTGTACTGTTGTTGGTTGGTACTACCCGTTAGCTGGGAATCACACGACATGATGATGAACAGATTCTTTGTTTGTGTTCAAATAAACAAGTCTAGTCAAGTTGTTATATTGTGTACTGTTGTTGGTTGGTTGGTACCCGTTTACTTTCAACTTTATTTTTATACTTTTTGATGCTTGCTTACAACAGCAAAAAAGGCGAGAAAATACGCAGTAGCGAGGAATAAATGGAAGATTTCTCAGTGCATGAGGGAATTTTCTGTGAGCTGTATGTACAGTCAAAATCGCAGTTGCAATTTTGTAAGTTATTTGGGGTTTCATTGTTTGTGCTATAAGGTTTTGCAATTGCAACATACGCGTGGGTAGAATACTCAAGGGTTTTTATCATGAGCTGGTTGGTTACTGCTATTGTTTGAAAACGTTGAAATACTGGTCTTGTGTGCATTTTTACTTGATTTGTATTCCAATGCAACGTGTGTTGCCTTTTTGATTTTGATGAGAACCAGCAAGTAAGCCGATGTAAAAACTGTTTAAAAACTGTAATTCAACAGTAAAATAACAGTCTGTTATTTTTTAGAGTTTCAAATAAGTTTTAATTAAGAACAATTTTATGTTAAACAATGCAGATTACAATTACGATACAATTTGATTGCATTGAAAAAAGATTTACTTTTCCGTTGGTTTTTAAAAAGTTAATTTAGCTTAATCGTTAACTCGTAGGATGTCTAAAATTGTTGTTGGTTGTGCATATCAAAGCACTGGAGCTATTATCTAGCTATACGATTGACCTTCAAGTTGAACATGTTGACTGTTTTGGAAACAGTGCTTTCGTTTAAACTGTCATAATATGTCATCAGTTACTCTAAATTTACTAAAGTGCATGTCAGCCCAGATGTGTTTTCTTTTGAAGGCTGCGCAACTAGCAAGCTAAAATTTAAAATGTTGAATCGTAGTTTTTTATGCCTTCTAGATTCCAGAATGCAAATATTTTTCCAAAAATCATGGTTTGAAGATACGTAAGCTCTATTAGGTAATCAGATTTATGTATCTTATTTTAAATTTCGGCAAACTTACATTCAGCGTTTTGGGAATTTTGTGCCTCATCATATCAAAAAGCGTCATTCCTCGAAAAACAAATTTAATTTTCACTCTTTTAAAAAGTTTTCATCCGACATGCTGCTGGTATATGTAATTAAATAGGTGTAGGTAGTTTTCATTTTTATTATGTTTCTCCAAACAGATGGCTTGAAACTTCAGCTGAACGAAATAAACAGAAATGCGCAGATGAAATATATTCCTCCAGGAATATTATTTTGTCATAGAATAAGTTATCTTCACAAGCAAGCCCACACCACACAGCTACAGCTCTTTTTCTGATGTCACACATTTTATTTACCTACATTCTTTTTTGTTGCTTTCTCTATTCACTTGATTTTGTGAATAGAGTTGAAATAAAAAATATGCTTGCTAAATATAATTATTGCATACAGCATTTTTGTACGACACTCTGCCATAAAAACCAACATTTGCTAATCAAGTAGGTTTAGTGTCGTCGTCTGTATACTGTCATTCAATTTAATTAAAGTAATAATCCCCCTGCCGAAATAAAAGTAAAAGGAAAAGCCATAAAAACATTTCAAAAAATGGGGCAAGTCGAAATCATACATCCTCGTCATACAGTACATACTTAGGTATTTTATTATGTTTATGCGACTTCTGGAAAAAAGTTTAATTTACATTTATTTAGTTTACAATGCGCCACAAAAAATAATAAGGGTAATTCTCTGTTTTTATTACTTTTTCAATATTTACCTTGAATCCTATTTGTACTTCTGCACAACTCATACATAATTCACCAGGAAAAATCAATTTTGGCAAAATCATACACGTGGAACTTTCTAAGGTTTTAGCAAACACACATATATGGCATTTCTCTAACCATCCATATGATCTGAACATCTCCCCTTTCCCGTTTCTCCTTAAAGTCAATCCAACAAAATCCTAAACTCCCGACAAAAAAATCTGATTTGTTTATATAAGTTATATGGATAGATTCTTTGATAGAGATTTTTTTACTCCTTTTTTGGGCAGAAGGAGAATTAAATCCAAATGGAAATCCAATTCAATCCATTCTCGAAAGCTCAGTGAAATTGAAAGATACACATATGTACAGAAAAACCTACACATACAAACTACCAAAACCAGTGTGCTGCTTACTGATCATCATCATCAAATGGTTTTGCTTCCTCCTCTATAGATAAGATATTTTTTTCTGAAAATATTACAAATTCAGCAAGTTTGAGAGAAAAAAAAAATCGGGAGGATATTATTATTATTATTATTATTATACTCTGTGTATTTTTAAGCAAGTTAGAAACTACCAGCAGCAGCACGATTTTGATGGGAAGAAAAGCTGAAGAGTTTTTTTTCTTTTCTTAAAAGACTCTCCTTTAATCCCAGCACAACCTCAAGTCTAATTTCTTTCTTTCACTCCCAAAATTCATCGGATCCTTATTTTTCTTCTTCTAGGCAAACAAGTAAATCCTCTCCTTCTTCTTCTTCTTTCTTTCTTTTTTCAGCAAGTCAAACAGAGTGGAAGGAAACGGGGAAAAGGAGAAAAAAGTGGATGAAAAATAGGAAACACTAGAATTGTGAGAGAAAAACCATAAAGTTATTGTACTTGTGCCAATATAATAATGTGATGTAAGTGCAGGCAGAGAGAAAGAGAGAGAGAGTACATTGCATGCGGTAGTGGTTTGGTTGGTAAACCAAACCAAACCAGCCAGTGAGCCCACTTGATGATGATGATGATGATGATGAAGAATTGCTTTTCCATTTCAAAATTGTAATCTTGTTACTCATCAGACCAGAGAGTAGTATGCTACTACTGCTACTAGAAGTACTGTAATGCAGAGAAAGAAACTATTTGAGCAGAAGAATAGACAAAAAAAAGGAAAAGAAAGGAGAAAGATTTATAGATAATATGCTGATGTTGTAATGTAATAATACAAAAAAACTGGAATTTTGTTGTTACTCCTCCGTCTTCATATCAGGTTTCATATCAAGTGTGTTTGTGTGTGTAATCAAACATACAGACAGTTATTATGATTGGCAGTGGTGTGTGGATAATTATTTCTAGGATTTGGAAGCGAAGAAACATTTGAACATTATGGCAATTTACTTTAGAAGTAGACAGTACAGTATGCGGTAAGAGCAAGACTAGACATTTTGCAAACAATGCAGAGTTGAACATTTCTATCTTGGCGATGATGATGGCGATGGCGATGATAGTGATGAATATGATGGTTGTAGTGGTGGTGGTGGCGGTGGCGGTGGTGTGGAGTCTGTTTATTTTAGGCAGGCCAACTCGGGAATCTTATGTCAGCAGCAGCCAGCCAACCAACAACACTCCAATTCCATTAAGACACTTTTGCTGCTGCAAAGTCTAATTTACTATTATTTAATTTTCTTAATGTTTACACAAGAATATAGGTATGCATGCGCTGTTTTTCTCCTTTCTCTCTCTCTCTATTTACATGAAATATGCTGTGTGTATATTTTATCGAGATTTTTCGCAGAATTGATTTGTGTGGATTTAGAAATTTGCAAGGCAAGTACCTCTCTAGCTAATGGATATTTGTTAATGCGAACAATATGGAGTGTTTCCCATCAACGTTAAGTGAGTTTTAAATGAATATTGATTAATGCTAATGCTACACTTTGCCTACACACAGATTTTTAAAGGAAGCATTTTAGCATGTAAAATAATTTTAATTAAGATACCCGCATTTAAATAAAAAGAATATGTTTGCTGTTTACAAACGACTAGAATGATTTTGCCCTTTTTAGCGTGATTACAGAATGGGATGGTCTACTATTTTCGTTTTCAGCTAAAATGCTCTCAATCGTTACCACTTTTCCGTATTTCTTCTCCGCACCAGCGTGTCCACCCATTTCAACAGGTACAACTTTCCTTTTTCCTCCTTTTCTTACCAGTCTACTTTTCTTTCTACTACCCGCATTGCCTGCATCCATCTTATCTTTGATGTCATCCTGAAGTGGCTTTCCACTCGTTTCCGTGAGAAGAAGGGATATGAGCGAACCCATCATTCCCACAGTTGCAAATGTAAAAAGGGGAATGGCGGGCCATTCTGAAAGCATTTTTTTGTGAAAAAAAAGCGATCGATACTGTTAGTTCCCAAAATCACAATAAATTGACATGTATAGAAAAAGCCATTTCTATTCAAATGATGATAGATTATACTTGTTCCAATGTAGGCCAGTTGAGGTGCTGTAATGCCCCCAAAAGCGGCAGCGATTCTGGCTGTGCCGAAGCCCATTGTCCTAATTGACACAGGGTATGACTCGACAGTTAAACAGCGGATTGATGACCGTCCTCCCGCCACTCCCAATTTCCCCAGCAAAACGAACACGATAAACAGGGTGTTTAGTTGGTCCAATCCGACGAAAATTTGAATGAAAGCAAGACTGAGGAAAAAGGCAGCGGAAACGGAGGAGAAGAGAACAAGAGCTGTTCTCCTTCCCAATCTATTATTCACCAGCAAAGCTGCCCTGAAGCCGATACAGTCTGCTCCCCCGAGAAGCATCAGCATAAGGTACGGACTCACTCCGAAATTTTTCACGTTGAATTTAATCCCGTAGTATTGCAACGCCCAGCAGAACCAAATCCCTATAAATACTATTGTCTTTCCGCGAAACTCCTTCCGTTTGAACAAATCCAAGTATGAGAAGCGAAGTGCCCCAACGGATTTTTCTTCCTGAGCTGCAACCTCCTTCAAAATCACATCCATTTTTTCCACTCCGTGCTTTCTGTTTACTTTTGCAATGTAGCTAAGGACGCGCTCCGCTTCTCGAATCCGTTTTTGTTTCAAAAGCCAGCGGGGACTTTCCGGAAGGAAACTGTTAAAAACAAAGCAAACAATTCAATATAGCCACACAGTACACACATCTTAAAAACTCAAAGGAGTATAGATATATGGCTACTTTTTTCAAAAGTAATTCAATTAGGTTTGCTTTCGGTCTATTGATCTCTTACAGTCCAACAAAGATTATCGTTAGAAATGGAGCAGCCGTTGCCCAAATCAACAGACGCCATGATTGAATAGCGTAAGCTAGAATGGCAAGAAGGATAACACCTTCTCCCAAAGGACCCAAGCAACCTGCCAGTTGTCGCCACTTTGGGGTGAGGAACTCCATTGAGTAAATCCCATTAATTGTCATGTAGCCGGCGTGACCAATTCCACAAATGAACCGGGAAACTGCGAACATGTACGGATTTATGGAAAGTGCGCTACAAGCCTGTCCGAGACTCATGGTTAATATCAAACCAATAAAAGTTCGTTTTCTTCCGTACCTACATACAAGGGGGAAAATATCAAAAGAGAAAATAAACCTTTAAAATAGCCTTTCATTCAATTTCAGCCCACCAGTCAGACATTTGAGGAGGCACTGTATTCCCAATGAACATTCCACACATTTGCAAGGTTGTTATTGTGTCCACTACCCATGATTTTTCACATATCAGCTCCCACTGGAAAGTAATCATGGTGTCCTTAAAATTTCTTGCATAATATGCTATTTTTACCTGTTTATTTGTCTACCCATTTACCTCTGTCACAATTGTTGTCTCCTCACTAAAGCGTGTTCCATTACACCCGCATATTTCCTCCACGTTCATAAAAACTGTGCTATTGTCTGTTATGCACTGCCATTCCTTTGGTGTTCTACCTGTGACAAAATTTATTGTAGTATGTTTTATGTCCGCTTCAAAAATATGGAACATTTTTAATATTTTGAATATCAATTCACCCCACCAACAAATATAAGTAGAAAGGCGAGCATTCCAACGGGGATTTCGTAAAAGAGGATGAAAAGCAAACTGAAAAACTGAAACCACCCGAAACCTCCTGTAGAAAAACAGGAAAGATGTAAATACATAGCAATAATATGTAGAATAATAGGTAATACGCAACAAATATGAAAACTGAAAGCCTTGACATAAAAAACAACGTTGTTACCAATTGATTCCAGTACATCTTCCAAAGTCTTCGGTTTCGTCTCTGCATCTCCTTCAATTTCATATTCTATATGTTTTGCCATTTATTTATCTTTCGAGTTTTTTTCACAAGAAAATACTTTTGTTTATTTATTGTATATTTTACTACCAATCACTTGAACAGAACAAGAAAAATATAATAAAACTGCCTTTAAAATAAATAGAAAAATGTAAAAAAAAATGTCGCCGTGCTGTTTTCTTGTAAACGAACTTGAAAGAACTGAAATTGCATTTGCTATTTGGTTTCCAAAAAGAGGGTTTATAGGTGCTTGGATGACCTTCGAAACATTGACATGGTTGTAATTTCCTTTCATTAAACATGTCTTCTTCTTGTAAACAAAGCATGCATGTATGTACATGCTTAGCATGCAGCAAAAAATATAAAGGTGTTCATTTTCACAGAGAGGCGGTGAAAATCATTACGGAGTAGATAGATACCCACATGTATCTCTCTAGTTGGTAGAAACACTTTATGGCATTGGCGACACCATTAAAAATTATTATTATCTATCGCTAAGGCATGTCTCTCCATTCTACTGTGAGAAAAATAAGCGTTTAAAAAAAGGGACATTTCATCATCATCATCGTCATCATCCATAAGAAAATGGCTCAATTTCGCGAAGGAAAAATATGAGAATAAATAATTACATACAACTTTCCTTGCTGCTGACAGCAGGAAAAGTGATGGGATGATTGAAGTCGAAACAAAAAAACACAATAATTCAGGTGCATATTTGATCTCATCGAAACTTGCATGCATCATTTCTCATGTTCATTACTTAATTACTGGTAGGTTGGTACAGCCCACTGACTATCGCTCTATGACGAGAATAGTTTTGAGTAGAAAAGAAAACAAAATAATGTGTACTTTCTTAGCGCCACGCGGCCAGGGGAAACTTTTCCCTAGCCATTTTGCTAGCGTAAAAAACGACTTGACGGTCGTAAACATCAGCTATGCGGTTTTAAACGTTGCGTGTTGGTGGGAGGCTATAAGGTAGAAGCTGAAGTGAATGCAGTGACTCCTCTATTCTTGGATCTTTAATAACTTTTCTTTCTTCACCTAACCTTCTTGTACTTCACTTCAACCCAAGCTGCAAATTAACTTTGAAGGCTAAAGAAAACGCGTTCCTTCTTATTGGCGGCGGTGGCGGTGGGAAAAGGCCGAATTATTAATGATTGGGTAAATTAGAAGTGTTTTCGTCTCCAGAGGCTTTGTGTAAATATGTATCTACATTGTGAACTATTACGTAAAATGTATGTATGTAGGTACCTATATGTACCATGTATCGTACTATTTCGGTTTTAAACTGTTGTATATCTACGTATATTACGTGTTCTCGTAAATTATAATTATCGTCACAAATATCACACTTCTCCGTGCCTTCGCAGGGCTGGCATCCATGCAACTCCAACTACAACCAATTTAGAAGTGTTTTCAATGCATTTGAAATACTCCACAGGTTCAAAAAATTAATGCTTAGTCATGACAGGGATCTGCGTATGCATAGTAAACTATTATGAGGTGGACTATAAGATACAAACCTGCCCTTAACCTCTGTCACCTTAACCGGTCAACCAAAAGTCTAAAAGTTTTAAAAAATATATAGACTTCACTACTTCAACATAGAGGTTTCTTATTGCCCCAACTTGCCATAAAAGTCATTGCACACGAGAGATATACTATATTCATTCTATAAAACCGTAAATGGCAAACGAGAACCGGGTGACAAAAAATGCGTTTGAGAATGTAACTCACTTTAACAATGAAATAATAATAATAAATAAGTTTATTGAAATAAATTATTTTCTTTCCATCTTTCCATATTATTATATTACATCGTTGAAAACTTCAATCTAAATAAAAGTTTAAAGTGAATTATTTTGTTCATGCGTAAACTGGGTTTTCAGAGTACGTGTGTAGAAGGATTTTGTAATGATATGGATGGATTTTTTTGGATAATATATTATAAATTTTGGAAAATCCTGAACGAATGAACGCCCCTTAACAAAAGTTGGTTGATAAATATTCAGATAATCCATCACTGACATGATGACGACTATAAAATATCTATAAACATATAGGTATAATATAAAATTGAGTAGAATGCCTTAAAAATGACTATAGTTCAAGTTCGTAAAACTGCTCTGATTTATTACAAATATTATGTAGCTGTAGTCTGTAGTAGCAGGCAGCTTACTTTTCAAAAATTAGGGTTGAGTCAAGTCGACGAAGCGTACAGAGACCACCTTCAACTGCCTTCTTGGCTGTCGTTAAATTCACAGATTGAAGTATTTGTCCGTCCGTCGAAAGTACGCATACGCTTCTTTTTTTGGAAGCTATTTTCTCGAAACACTATTATCATCTCTCATCTTTTTTATCCATCAACATATCATTCATAATGCATTCATGCATCATCATCAGCATCATCATATCATTACATACATGTACCTACCCACCCACTAGGCATTTCCAGATTTTACATGGAACACTCGAGCGTACAGGATAAAAGCTTAAGAGTAACAAAGAAAGTTCCAGTTGAATATATATTCACTTTTCGATTTGCTTTCTTTCTTTATTTTTCTTTCTTTCATCTCGCGGCAGTGTTTAGCTTAAAATGGGAAAAAGTCGAGTGCAACGAACGATTATATATATATATGGGTAGAACGCGGAATCGTCCTCATTCTTCTTGCTCTGATCTGATTTTTGTGGGTCGTCGCATAGATTGAAATGAAACTTGTAAGCACTCCACTCAACTACATATCTACTAATACCGCGACCATACCACCAGCAGCAGCAGCAGCAGCAGAGACTACGTTGTTGTTGTATAACAACTGAATTCACTTGAATGAAAAATACAGAGGTTATTATTAGGGTGTATGTATACTTACCTACCTATCAAATATACATATATACAGATTCAGTGGTATAAAATGAGTATAAATTTTCCTCCTCTATTTTTTGCAAAGCAGGCTAGGATAGAAGAAGCAACGGATGTGATTCAATTCAACCCGATCATCATCAGCCCGCCTGCCTGTTGTACTTGTTCCCTTTCTCTCTTTTCCATTTTTTTTTCTTCTTTTTTTTTCTTACCACACGGTCATGTTTAAAGTAAGTGCTGGTATCAATTTAAGTTGCTGCACTCTTTCTCACTCCTCCGTTTTCTGTCAGCTGGTATCACTCCCATTTCCTCTCTTTTTTGGATCAATTGTCAAAGGGAATGATTTTTTTTTCCATATCCTCTTCTCTCTCTCTCTCTCCCTTCCATTCTTTCTCTCCATTTCTATTCCCGTTACAATTCAGTAGTCGACGTGGAAAAAAAGAGAAAATAGCCGTATTTCATCCGTGCATTGCCTTTCCACACACACACATACATACATACATGAAATTGTCTCAAGTATTAGTTGGAGAGAAGAGAAAGTGTGAAAGAAGAAAAAAAGGGGGAGAAGTAGCAGTATACAACATGAAAGTGTAAATGTAATGGAGTATCACACTGTTCCATTGGGAAATGTGTACCTTCTTCTTTTTCTCTGCTCTGCTCCTCTTCCACTTAAACAACTCAACCAACTCTTTTTCTCTCACGTGGCGTGGCGTTGCCTTTTTGTTCCCATGAAAAACCTCTTTTATTGTGTGTCGAACAGAATTTGCCCGTTTTTTTGTGGTGCTCCAAATAATCAAATGGGAGGAAAAAAGAGCTTCATGTGCCTGTATATCTCTCTGAGAGTGAGTGAATTGGATTGGAGTTTTTTGGAGTGAACGACTACTTTTACCCGGAAACAAGTAGCTATATAGTATGCACGTTTTCTGCAAAATGATAGTCCTTCTTGCAGAGTAATGTCAGGATAAAAATAAAACGTGTGTGTGTGTGTGTATGCATGGCTGAATACTTTGAGACGTTTACTGGTGATTTTACTCAGGGTTGAGAATGATTTCTGTTAATAAAAGAATGTTGAGATAGAAAATCCACATTAAAGAAAAAAAACCATTAACACAGTCATTTTTTATTTCAAGATAATTTCTGGAATTTGAACAACAATTGTTTTGCTAGTTAGCTGTTTTTGATCAGTAATCATTCCTTCAGGCAGAATTAATTACGGAAGTTAAAAACGATTACCGGTAAATTAGTTTTAAAATTTTTATATTTCAAAAGTCCAACTAATAATGTAACATGAAATTATTTATTTCTATTTGAATTTTAGAAATTTTTACCTATTCAGAAATCAAAAATATTTTTTAGAATCAATAAAATTCCCAGCCCTGGTATCACTTTACAAAATACGTTGTTGTGTGTGCGTACGTGTGTAGTAGTATAGACAGTGCAAGCTATTCAAACTTGGATTCTGGGTACTTTCATGCATATATATTCTATGCTTTCTATACATATATATTATTCTATTTACCTTCGGTTTTTATCTATTCCAGAAATTGAATGAGGAAGAAGAACCGCGACAATTGTTACATGTTCAAGTTGAATGGATGCCGATCGCTACGCTGCTACTATTATGTATTTTGCTCAGTGGAAAGTTGAAAATGAACCTCAAATTGGCAATGCTACACCACCACCACCAGGCCATTATTTTCTGGGAGTTGTGAAGCACTCGAGAACTTCAAAGGAATAAAAATGGAATGTTGATTGAACGGGTTGAGGATGCAAAGTGAGTGATTCATTTTCTCTGTAAATTATACATTGAATTATTCAACTAAAAAGCATGCACAATAAAATGTATTCAAGCCTTTTCGGTACGTGTTTTCTATTCTAAAAAATGTGCAAATTAACTCTAGCCAATAGAAGTTTAATAAATATTTTTGAAATTATTTACAACTATCGACTTGTGATTTCTATAATATTTTAAAATAAAAGTCGTTGATCACAATTAACAATTTTAACGCCGATAAAGTTCAGGATCTCTAGGACCTTTCTACGATAGATTACCCTTGCGTTAGGATAGGATAGATTGTCTCAGCATGTTTCTTCTCGTTCATCACCAGATATTTTTTACATCATT
>JAHZMT010000723.1:0-27930 GCA_027743785.1 Sinhomidia bicolor | reverse complement strand
AAAAAAACGTGAAATGTTGCCTTTTCCGAGAAAAGGCTATAGTGTAGTACAAACACTCATTATTTTTTAACACACCTTTCGATGACGACGATGATGATGAATACACCAAAAGAAAAAACAATAGAAAAAGGTAGCAGCATAGCAGCAGAAGAACAGCACAGACCATGCGAGTTATTTTTTTGAGACCGGAATTTCCCTTCAAATTAGCTATGGCATTAGGCAGACATCCTTCAATTACGATCACTGTTATCACGACCAACTGCTTGTTTCGAAGGGTTTTATAGCTTGTAATTTCAGTTGGTGATCTGTTGATAACCATCTTTAACTTTTATACTGTCTTCTTTTCTGGCTGGCTGGTTTGGCATTTGCCAGCAAAGAAAAAAAGAGAAAATGATATGAAATGAGTTGCATTACATATTATTAGGGTTGATGTTTTCCATGTTCTACGCAGTCTTTTGTGTTGACGGAGAGAAGGAGAGAGAGAGACGTACCTGGTGCCCTTAACCATCATCATCATCATTATCGTCATCATCGACAGTAGTAATTTCATTTCACTCCCTGGATATGGCTCATTATGTGTCCCTCTCATAAAATGGCTCTGTAATAAAAAGGCATTTACCAATACTCAAACATGAGGATATTCAAAAGAGTTTTACCTATGCTGTTGTGTTGTTCCTGCTCCTTACTTTTTTTCGTCTTTTTCAAAATTCAAAATAAAATCATGGCAATGTTGATGATTTGATTACATGTTGATGATATGTACAAGAAACACGTATGAGAAGCATAGCTAATGGAAAATTGTAAACAAAAAATAAGGCTGAAAAATATATACGGGTTGGCTGGTAGAAAACATTTTTGATTTTCCTTTCAATTTGTACGCTGCACTTTGGTATTTTTTTTCTTTTCATGATCAAGTACAGAGCATGAACGTTGCACGTAATACGTTTATAATGTGCTTCAATCATCAGTCATTTCATATTGGCTCCTGTCGGTAATTTACTTTTTTGGTGGTCAAGAAAAGAGTTTACTTTTTTTCGTCTTTTTCAAAATTCAAAATAAAATCATGGCAATGTTGATGATTTGATTACATGTTGATGATATGTACAAGAAACACGTATGAAAAGCATAGCTAATGGAAAATTGTAAACAAAAAAATAAGGCTGAAAAATATATTATACGGGTTGGCTGGTAGAAAACATTTTTGATTTTCCTTTCAATTTGTACGCTGCACTTTGGTACTTTTTTTCTTTTCATGATCAAGTAAAGAGTATGAACGTTGCACGTAATACGTTTATAATGTGCTTCAATCATCAGTCATTTCATATTGGCTCCTGTCGGTAATTTACTTTTTTGGTGGTCAAGAAAAGAGAAAAAAATAAGTATGTATACGTGTATGTATGTATACATGTGCACATCTATACAAAAAATGCTGGGCAGTTAAATAAGGTAAAAGAAAATTGGGTAGGAAATTGGCTGACTGCTTGACTGACTGGATTAAGAAACCAGTTTAAAATGCATAATGTAAGATAGTGCTGTATAGATTGGTGGTGGTGGTGGTGGTGGTATGGAGCAGTGCAAGTGAAATCGTAATGAAATGCTGCTGCTGTTAAAGTGCCCTTTTAACTTGCACCACTATACTAGCTGGATATTTGCACAAGATTATGGGAAAAAGTGCTAATCATTGGTCAACCACGACGAATTGTGGTGGCGGTAGAGCGAGGTAGCATTACACAGGAATTTTTTAATGTACTTTTGATTTTGTGAGAAAATGCCATTATTGATTCGCCGAGGTGCGCTTGTTTTTTGGTTGGCGGCGCGGTATATACATTATATTTTTTATTCAGAGGAATTTGTTTCGTGCCACATTTACCAACGTGGTTGGTTAGTCGTCGTGGTCATTATTTTCCCATAAGAACAAGCCTTGTTGCTGTGACCGATGATGATGATCGTCAATCGTCATTCTCCATCTGCACATTTTCTCCAGTGAAACAGTGCATGCAACAGGAGTAGTGTATTATATGTACGTTCATTATAAAAACATAGATTTCTATAATGTACCTATTTCTAAAACAATGCAACTGGCCATTCAACCGTAATAATGAACAAATTTATATATATTTTCTACTTGAAGTTATTTAGGAAGGCGGCATCAGAAAGACAAAAAAGTAAGTTTTTTTGAATGAACAAATCAATGCTACATTACACACATTTGTAGTATGCACGAACACGCATATAATATTTTTTATACTATTATTCTGACTTTATCACACACCCATATTGCCTAATTTATCCCGAAATAGGAATTGTGAACTAATGCTAATGATACTTGAATGGAAGAAAGAGGTGTACTTGAAACACAACTTTGAACTTTTAGTATTATTATTATTATCAACATCTTAAAGCAAGCAAGTCAGACCATATGTCTTTGCTTGCCTTTGTTAAAGTTACCGTATCTGTGACCGACCAAAATATCAGAAAGCATTAATGCTGGACCGTGTGTCTGCATGCAGGTATGTATGTAGGTATATATTTTATATTAAGGCGGCGTAGGTCTAGGCCTCTGACCCGACTTGACGTTTCGGCCTATGCCCTGAAAAAAAAACTCTTGATCTTCTTGATCATCATCATATTCATCATCAACAACAACAACAACATCAACAGCAGCGTAGTGGTTGTCGTTGTCGGCGACATCATCGGCAACAATAACAACAACAACAACAGCAAGCTGGAATAATAATAGCCAATTACAATGCATAAGTCACAACGCCAGCAAGCGAAGCGTTTTTTTTTTCTTCTTTTTTTATTTTTCGTGAAGAAGGGGTTTGTTTGTTGGACTGTTGTTGCGTCATTATGGACAGGGTGTGTAATCAAAGACACGAAAATATTTACTTTTTTTAGCTCTCTCTCCCTCTCTCCGTCGTCCACTTGTGTTCTGCGTGTCGTTTCTCTTTATCTTTTCTCCTCCTCCGTTTCGGTTTGTTAAACTAATGCTAATAGCAATTGGAATGTGAGGAGAGGTAGAAGAAGAAGCTCAATGATGGAAAAATCAAAGAAGAAAAAGCTTTTATTTATTTATTAATATTATAGCTGTATGTGTACATGTACGTATACGTAATATGAAAGGATTCAACCTGGGAAAATGCCACGATAAAAGTAGTAATATTTACAAGAATGCATTAGTAAGCCATTAGACCATAATGTAATGTTAATGTAAGCAAAAAGCAAAAGTGGTCATTGGACCATACTACAACAGCGTCTTCTCACAAAGCATATATAGCCATCATGATGATGTCGGGGAAAGAGTGAATGAGTGTAGACATACATATGGCCCATAGTTCATGATGCTAATGTCCACGATTTCATGATCAAAGTATTTATATTTATTTACTTGAGTATATACATATTTTTTTTTACTTTACCTTTCATTACGACTGTTATTGTTGTTGTTGTTGCTGCTGTGAATAAACTAATGATGATGATGTTGATAATGCATGCATCATCATAATGATATTTTTTTAAAAAAAGAAGTAGCCACTCAAATATTTCGTAAAAAGAAGATGAATGTCCATGCACAAATTTTCTCTCTTTCAAAAACTTGAAAACCAAAAGTAAAACGTATAACTTTTCGTAGGTAAAAAATTTCTATAAAAGGCAGAAAATCAGAATGACGAGCTTGGTGGTGACTCACTTGCATTTTAACAATGATTGCACAAAAAAACGAACAGATTCATCACAACCACCATACAACAGGTCCTTGAATTGCAGCTGTTCATTGAGTCAGACACAGAAGTTTGGAAGAGCTAAAAAATATAATTATTATGCCATGCATCAAAAAGAATTTTGGAAAGCTTCAACATGCAAGTTAGTCTAATTTGTGTTTTATGAAGAACAGCATATTTCTAATATGATGGAGAATCCTTACAAAAATGTCTTGTGGAAAATGATTTCATGTTGGAATAGAAAGATGTATCATCCTGCTTCTTTCCTTCCTGCTGCCCAGGAAAATTTGCAGCATTTAGTGCAATGATATAGTTTTGTCGACGCATTCATTCGTGCGTGGAAGCCAAAAAAGGCATTCATGAGACATACACAGAAATGTGATGATGATGATGATAAAGAAAGTGAAGCATAGCAAAAGGAAAGAGGAAAAGGTAGGCATAGACATGAATCATTTTATGGAGGCTAATATTCCATTATTATTGCTTGCTGGTTTTCTTTATGATGATGTGATGATGATGATGAAGATGAGAGATGGGGAAAAAAGAAGAGCATATTAACCAGTGGAAAATAATGCTTTTGTGTGACTGTGTGATCACGCCGACACTACCACTGGCAGCAGACGGACCGACAAAAACCAATTCACTTGCAATGATGCATTCACAACGTCATCATCATCATCATCATGAATGACCATATACCTATTTTATATACTAAATGCAATTCAATGCAATAATACGTAATAATGATGATGATAAGTTGAGGAGTATAGTAATAGTAGTCCACTCACAAAAAAGTTTATTGCATCACGGACACATTAATATACAGACTTGAAGTAAAAAAACGCACGCCAGATCACTCAATCCTTTTTTATTTCTGAAAAAATCATCAGAAATACTCAGAAAAAAACGGACAAAAAATTGATTCGACTTTCTTTTCAATATAACATTTCCACAATGCAGGGCTGCCCACCACATCATCATCATCAACTTCATTATCATCGCCATTTTATTTATATAACTTTGTACGTTTTGTAGTGATACGTTTAAAAAAAACTAAACAGTTGTTGTTTTACTACGTTGCATATCAGACAGATCATGGATTCTAATCATTACTCAAAAAAGTGCCACCACCATCGTTATTGAACTTTCAGACCTAAATATATACATGAATGAATGGATGGAAGAAGCCCACCAATTTTCCCCTTTATATATTTTTTACTCAAGTACATAATAATATTATGTTGATTATGATGATTACAATTACCTCGTATAAAAAATAATAACCCTTTTTTCGATTAAATTACCCCTGGCAGAAAAAAAATATTATATATCGTTAAAAAGTTGTGTTTAATGTGAGCATGGAGTGAGCTTTCATAATATATATTATTTTTATTATGTAAGGCTTGTGGTAGCCTACTAAACGAGAGTAAATATTTTAATAAAAGTGGTAGTGGTGGTGGTGGTATAGTGTGGTCCTGGTAATAAAAAGGGTATTCAAAAGTGTACTTTTTTGTGCCCGTAGCTAGCAGAGTTGTAAAATAGTAAAAGAAAAATGATTTTACAACCGAAACTTCAGATGAGAGTCGAATCTTGCTTAAAAATTATTATTAATACCAAGTATGTATAGGTGAATGAGAGAGATGCATTAGCTGTTTGGTTTGCCCCGAAGGAACAAAAAAAAGAAAAGAGAGAAAAAAAAATACACAAAGTTGAATGTCAAAAATGCATGTTTTTGTTTTGTGCCCTCAGTGTACCCTGTACGTTTGAATGAACAAACATAACATAACAACGTATATTATTATCATTATCATTCTATTCTACTATGCAGGCAGAATAAAAAAATAACATGGTTGATTCCATATGGCATTGTTATTTTTTTACCATTGTAATAATAACTCATATCTATAAACCTGGTAGCGCGTAATCAATAGTAAAGAATGTCGTAAATTCTTTGGAAGTAAGTAGTAGACAGACAGCACTAGCAGCAGCAGCGGAATCAAAAAATGGAAAAGGGTTAAAAGGGCAGTAAAAAACGTCAGAGAGGTAGAAAAAAAGAGACATAATTTTCCATCTCTCTATCTACTTTGTATAGTAGCAGCAGCAGCAGCAGAACAAAAAGTAAAAATGAACGGGTTAAACCAGAACAGAAGTTTTTTTTTGGATGGATAGATATAAAAAGGTAGGAAAAGGGAGTGAGAGTTTAAAAAAAAGTTAAAATGTCTCTGTGGCTCTGTGTGACCAGCAGCAGCAGCAGCAAAAAAAGTTATTGTGATAACAGTCCAGTCAGATATTTCCTCTCTTTCCAAAATGCAGAGTCGTTTCAGAAGACCAAAAGTAAAGTTTTCCTCTGCTGCTGCTGCTCATACTTTCGTTCGGCTTTGGTGGTGATGGTCGTCGTGTAGTTGGCTAATGGCTTTTTAGAATTTTATGACTATCTCGTTTGCTCCGACATAAAAAAAACTCTGTTTTTCTCTTGTATCGTATCTCGTTGCTCTTCTCTTGTGTGTGTTTACCTAGAATCAATATAGAAGAAAAAAAATCAAATAAAAAGTTACATAATATCTATGTGGAAGGAGTAGATGCAAGTTTATGGAACTAAACTAACTGTCAATCTTTGTCCATTTGAACTTCTCATGTGATGAGGATGGTAGTCTTAAATGGGCAGAAGTATAGAAGTGGTGGTGGTGGTACAAGCATTTCGTATTCTATTGTATTGCAGAGCAGTTTTGTAGTCGCAATTCAAGCAAGAAACTTTCTTTTGATGGTCAAACAACAGAAAAAGAAAAAGGGAAGCAGAAAGGAAAAAAAGAGAGATTTTTTTGTGTTTATGTATGTCGTGTGGAAAAGAAAAGCTGCAACAGTAGCGAAAAAAAGTATGAGCAGTGAACAGAACATATAAGCGCATTCTGCTTGTTGTTTACCCCCAGTAATGGCTTGCTAAACTGATGCATATTGTATGATATCGGTTTTATTTGGAAAGTAAATTTACCATTTTCTCTTTGTTCATGTCACACAGTTGTAGTGTGTTGTGTGTGGCGGGTGTTTTAGCACTCGCCTTGAGTTTACTTTTATGTTTTAAGTGTGCAGTATTTTTATTTATTTTTTGAAATTGTACCTAATCTTTGCTTTGGATAGAAAGGCCAAAATGGAATGTAAGTCAGAATGGTAGTAGTAGTGGTACTGAAAATCAAATTGAACACATGTACTTTTTCTTGAAAGTTAGTCAACCCAAAGACAAGAAAAAGAAGTACAATTTCTTTGTTTTATAGTTTTTCTATAGTTTGCTGAAGAAAACCTTTGGTTTTTATACGTTTTGGAAAAAAATTACTTTTTCACTTCGATATCGACTCCATTTTTAAAAAATCAATTTCTATGAAAGATACATGAAATGTAGCCAGTTTAAATGCATTTATACCTTAAAAACGTATCTGCTGGTATAAGCAAACTGACTACTAGTTAGAGTTGATTAAAAGCGGGTGTCAATTTTTGAATAAATTTTGCTGAGTATTGCTCCAAGTATAAGCGTTATCTTAACCGCCAACTGAGGCACAATCTTTGTTCATGGAGGCACCATGAAATATTCCGTAACTAGATCATCATCATCCTATATCACAATATATTATCGCCATGTTTATTATGTCTTATTCTCCCGTTCTTAATATTTCTCCTCATTATCCTAATGCACCCAGTGCCACACACTGATGATGACCAGTGCCATTGAAGATATCTCTAAAGAGAGAAAAGAAAGATGTTTGTAGTTTGTACTGTAAACTGTAAAGAGACCGCAACGACAGCAGCAGTCAAGTCAACCTTGTGAAACCGCCACCACCATCACCACTGCCACTGCTAACAATGAGACACCAAAGAAGAAAAGTGGACATCATTACTTCTCTATTCTCTCGTAATATCCATACAGATTAGTCAGAATTGGCCTGTTCCATTCCGCCGAGTAAAATAACAACATCATTTTTTTATCATGATGATGATGATGCTCACCCTATTTTCATGTGACGGACGGAATGAACACCAAACAAATGGTAATAGGTAGGTATTCTTTTTTTCACCGCAACAGCAGCAGCTGCTGTTTCTGCTGCTGCTGCTGCCATGTTCATTCAGAGGATAACCAGACAAATGGCAAATAATAATCTTGTGCTCCTGCCATGCCGCATCCACAAAAAAGAAACAAGTTGAAAACAGCGAAAAGCTTAAAAGTGCAACGTAGACGAAAGAAATAAAAATTGTAGTCTCACATTTCAGCTTTTACCTCTTCATTATTTGCTCATTCGGCAAAGTCATCACATCAGCATAAAAATGTTGAGCGGAGGATGCTGATGCTGATGATGATGTTGTTGTGTGTGTGTGAAACTGCTCACCGGATCATAATATTATTCCCTCTATTAGCTTCATAATCATCATCATCAGCGCTCATAAATGAATAAATAATCATAATAAATAAAAAAGCAGTGTAATATATTAAGAAACTGTCCGTCAAATCTATTTTGCATTTACCGACAGAATATATTTTTTTAAGAAACAAAAAAGTTGACTGGCGGATGGATCAGTAGTAGTAGTAGTAGTAGTAAAAGTAATAAAAAACCATTTTGATTTGAAATGACGTTGCTGTTAAAATGAAGTTTAAAAGTTATCAAAAATGTACGTTTGCAAAAAAAAGTTGGATTTGTATGATGATGGGGCATTTGGTAAAATAAAAATTTGGTTTCTCCCCAACAGCAAAATAATAGCACGTCCAGTGAGTAAAAAACCTAAAGAAAGAACATGCTTCTTTTACCAACATTTGACCAAGAAGAACACACAGATCGAGTTATCAAGATAGAAAATCGGGATCGGGACATAAATTATGATTAGCTTGCATATATGTAGCTATATGCACATATAGCTTTACATTGCTTTAATGTGCTCTAACTTGAGAAAAAAAGTCAAACTTGTTTGGTTTTTCATTTCAACTAACTACTATAGGTAACTCAATAAATAAGACCATCATGGATGAAAAAAAATATGGAATAAAAGTTGGAAAAAAATTTTGATGAAAAAATCAAGAAGAAGAAGATGATCATGATGATGATGGTTGTTGCTGCTGCTGCTATTGTGGCTCTTGTTGTGTGTGATTATCTACAAGGGTAATTTGTTATCTCATCGTGTCAAGTCAAGCCTTTTGGTACCTTGGAGCGTAACCAGAAGGATATTATTACTGCAACTGATGCGAGAAGCACAAGAAGAAGAAGAGAGACACGCTGCTGCTGCTCCACTGAAACTGGACCCGGACTGAAACTCACCTTTAAAATAAACTGGTTCAGCAGAAGCAAGAGCAGCACAGCGTAGTAAAAAAATCAAATTGTATGCTATGATGATGCCGCGAAGCCAAATAAAATAACAAACTGCTTGTTTCTAATATGCATAATGGGCTTCAATGGACTTGTAATTTGGGTGAATGAATGGACAGTAAAACTAATGGGTCGTATATAAGAACAACAGACAGCAAAGTTCTTAATAGATGTTGCTAGTGTGCATACATTAAAATATTATTGATTGGCAGGCAGTGCATCTATTTACTATACAATGAGGCAACAAACCAAAAGGCTTTTTTTGAATTGCTAATCAACCAATTTTTTTTCTTCATCATCTCACATGCCAATATTTCCAATACATTCGGTGGTGGTGGATGGTGGCTATAGTATGTATTATACCTAATCAAGTTGATGCTATGCTGTGCTGGAGTAAAAGCCGACGTGCTTGCCTGACCGTGATGGCCCCTGGAAAGTTTGGTTTATTGGTTATGCCATACCAACTTTTCATTTTAATCACAGTTTGAAGCAAATTCGATCAAGCTGAGTTGATCAGGACAAGGATGCACAATAATAATAATATAATAATAATAAAAGATGATGATGAGGGTATTGGATAAAACAATGGATGAGCAATATATATAGCTATAGAATTAATACATATAGCTTTCCACCAGCAGCAGCGTATGCTATGTACTGCTTGGAGAAACACTTAAAAATTATGACAGGTTAATGAAAGTATAGAATTTTTTTACATTATAGATAGATGCCTCAACTAATATATTGCTTTTCCATTAAATTAATATACCAGCAGAATATTATACAATTTATATATACTTTTGATCAATAGCGAGAGAGAGAGAGAGAGACAGAAACGAAAGGAATTTTGTTTTTATTTATTCATCGGCAAATTCGTCTTTATTCATCTTGCTGCTTTTCACATACATATTTTTTGCATTAAAAATTATTGCATTCTATATAACATTTCATCTCAACATGTTTGTTTCACTCATCATCATCATCATTTTTTCATGACTCAATCATCGTAATAATTCTGTTTCGTAAATAAAATGAAATATAAAAAAATATGTTTTTATACATATTAGCGCGAGAAGACTTTTTGACTGCTTCTTCTATCGTAATAATAATATTAATAATTCACTAGGTACACATTTTCTTTCCTTTTCTTTGTGATGTTTTTGTGCAAGACCGTGGATTTCTCCCGCTGGGCTTGTTTCCTTTTAGAAAAAGCGAAAAAGAAAATGGCGAGTTTAAAGGAGCATGTAATGTATACATATATGCTCATGTTGTGTGCTCGTCAAACTCATCATGATTTTTTTTTGTTTGAGGAGGACAATAAAAATTGCAAACTTCATTAGTTAAACAAAGGCAGAAGCAGTAAAGTGAATGTTGGTATCACATTACATAATCAGATAAAATGACTTCTTTTTCTTCTCTTTTTAAAGTTGTTTGGCTAAATGGAAAAAAAAATCTTTCAATTCTACAAGTGGGAAAAGCAATGATGTGACTATGTGCAGTTGATACAAGACAAAGATAACATTATGGTAAAAAAAAGACAACAACAAGTCATATTCACCATATCAGGTCGGTTGACGTATTTAAGTAAGAGTGGTAGTGAGAGCAAAGCGGATCTTGTTAAAAGCAATCATTATTATTATAGTTGGTCAGCATCAACATTGTATAATCTTGTAGTAGGTATGCATGTATAGGTATGCCTATATGAGAAATATAGTAAAAGAGCAACATTTGTTCATGTTGGTTTAATGACTAAAAATGACGTGAAGAAGGGGAAAAATTCACAACAATTGAGTGAAACCATATCTGTCTTGCTAATACTTTTTTTGCTATCATCATCAGCATCATAATCATCAAGTGAACATGTCATGTCTTTTTTTGTTTTTTTCTCACTGGTTGCTACTTTCATTGCTCATTCCATTTTTAAAAACTTGGATTATAAAAGAGTGATAAAAAATTAAGCAGTAATTTGATGAACTTACATAAACAGACCAAGTAAATAAAATGCTTAGTTAGGCATGTTAAGTAAGTATATGGAAAAGGGAAGTAATGGAAGAAGCGAATACTCATTATTACTTCAGGATAAACTATACGTACACGTTGTCTTTTCTAAATACCACTGAGCAATCTGACGACGACGAGTAAGCAAAAAGCAAGCAAAACAACTTTACTACAACAAACAACCCAAAACGGCAATTCACGTCAACTCTACTTTTTCTCAAAAAAATATAAAAAAAGATACAAGAAAGGAGGCAAGTAGGTAGGTAGGTATTGTATATCCAGGCACAAGGCGCGGTTGGTTGAAAAGTTGAGAAAAGTGATGATGATCATTACCAACACCTATTATTCTTCTTGTGTGCTTTTATAAAAGATATTTAAACTCGCTCGCCTACTTATTTTCACATAAACATAATTTTTATTGCACTTTTCCATTTGCAATTAAAAAGTCTGCTGAAACTGAGCAACAGCAAACAGGCAAGCAAGCATTTTTTTCAGAAATAGTAAAATGCCCTGTTGGTCTAAATGGTTAATAATGACTATGGTTTAAAAAATGGCAGTAAGTAGTGAGTAGTACGGGCAAAATAAATTGCAATTGGTTCTGAAGATTTGAGCTTTTAAAAAAATATGCTGTCAAAAAATAAATGAGTTTTTAATGAGGATGTACAAAAATGAAAGGTTTGCATGTAGGATATACCACCACCACTCACAACACAACAACAGAAAAGACTGGACGACTCATGATGGATAGCCGATGTCGGGTTACTTATGTGATGACAAAAGAGGGAAAAAATTATGAAACAAATTGAAGTTCCACGAAAAAAGAACTTTGTTGTTTCGTTTGGTTTTGAACAAAAAAAACATATTGCGAAAAAACAAAGTGAGTGAAGAGTTGACATGAAGAAGAGTTTACGAGCGACAGGTTGGGAAACGCCCAGTCATGACGTTTGCACTTTAGAATTAGTTGGTAGGAGGGTAGCAGAGCAGTAGACAAATAATGAGTAGGCAAAAAAGAAGTTTGTGAACTTTACAGCTGCTCATCAGCGCGCATTTCTCCGTTCCTTCTGCTCATTAATGCACTATACGTATACAATAATATAGTCAAGAGTAAATGTTATGCTTTCCAGCTTGGCTTTCCGTTTTCAATAGAATGTTATAGAAAAATGAATAAAAAAAGTAAAACTTTTGGAGCAATGTGCCATAGTGTGGCGATAAAAAAATATATGAAAATATTGGAATATGAGAATATTCGTTTTTTGTTATTTTTTTAATTTCAAGTAATTTCTAGAATCTATATTGATGGGCTTTCAGTATTAAAAAACGTTATGATACAATACATTTGACAATGTACAGAAATTTCCACAAAATGGGTATCGTGTGTTATATTTTTCATTACCTATGTCACATAATAATAAAAAAGTAAACCATTCGTAATAGTTAACAGAACAGTTTTCCAACATTTTCTTCCATCTTGCCAATACCTGCCAACCTGATCATCATAATATTTACATTGCAATATGCAAATCAAAAGCATGGCAAAAAATATATAAATTTACTTCTTCAAAAGATGAACAGATGAAGATTGCTTAAATAAATCTAAAATACAGAACATACAAACTTTTTATTATTTTTGCGTGTTTTTAAGTTAACGTATATTTTACGTGAAGGAAAATAGGAAAAGTTTTGAAGAGATGAATGATTATGCGAATATTATGTACGCTTGTTATACAAATTCAACGTAGAGAAAGAGGCATCAGCGGCAGCAGTAGGCAGCAGCACTATCAAAAGTTATTGATGATGACACGAATAAAATATTCTTGATTTTTTCTCATGACGTGTACGGTACTACTTTGTAAATCAGATACCATACATGCCGCTGCCATACAGGATTGAATACATATTGTACGTCTTTGTCCGTGCTTTAAAAAGAGAAGAAAAAAAGTTTTTTTCTTGAATGATGAGTACTTTAAATCTTTCACGGCAGCAAATACTTTTCATATAATATGCATATTTATTATAATGATATTATTGGAAAATTGGAAATTCCTTCTTTTCTTGGCAAGAAAATAAGGGATTGCTTTATTTTCTACAAGAAGATGGATATCTCTTTAAAGTTGTTGGAAAAGTTCAAAAGAAGATGAAGAGTTTTGATTTTATAACATTTTTTGAATGTCTATTCAAATAGTTTGAATATGTTAACAGGGAAAAAAAAGAAACTGGCTACGTGAGCAAGCATACATTTTCAGCAGATGTATTTTTAAAGGTTCTTTTAGCCCAAGAAGTTTTACTTTGCTGTTCTCTGTGAAAGTTTTTTTTTCAATGATGATAAATGTACTTATACACTGGTTTATGTACTAATGGCCATGATGGTGCGTACAAGATAAAAAAAACATTTTCTATAGAAAATTTAATATATCGCCGTTTTAGAAAAATATGCTAGTAATAATAATAACAAGTTTGCCGAATTTCATCATTCTGTGCACTAATCATAGTGGAATGTTGCACAAAAAATTATAATATAATTTTGCATTTTACTAGCATTTTAATAATGATCAACCTAAATTATTCACACTACAGAGAACTGTACCCTGTTCAGAACAGAACTTTTTCTTACTTTTTTTCCAATACGCCCGATGCCGATGATGATGCGATCAGATAAGAAAACAGTCATTCTCATCATCATCATGTTCATCGTCACGAATTTTTTATATAATATTTGTTCACACCAGCAACAGCAGCAGCATCAGCACCGCAACACCAGAAAGTCAACAAGATGAGAGAAAAGTCGTGATGTTTTCAAATGGAAAAGGCAGTGTCTTCCTACATACATCACGTCACGAAAGGCAACCGAGCAGCATAGCAGAAAAACACCGACCGAGAGGAATGCAAAAGGTGTGCGTACAAACACACTTGATCATATACAAATTGCTGAGAGCACAAGCAAGCAAGCAAGCAAACAATTTTTTTTGCTGAATATCACAATATGATGAAGTGATGGTACTCAACTTAACTTTGTGCATAGAAATTTATTTTTTTGAAAATTGTGGCAGTGCCGTAATAATCTCAATAAATCCAACGTTTTTTTGTAAGTAAGTTGGTAGTAGTAGTAGTAGTAGTGCTGAGAAAAAATATAAAATATCTATTCAATGCCGATGAATATGTGATTAAAGTTGGTTGGTTTGGTATGCCTATTGTAGTAATAATAATGTAGGTACATGTGTATAAACATTGATTAATGAACTATTTTGTTCATGATTTGATTTACGATTTAAAACTTTCCTCTTCCTAACTTGATTTGCTCATTCCAACAAAAATCTCTTTTTCTCTCTTTCTTTCTTTCTTCTTCTTCTCCTTCTTCTTGTACAACTGCTGCTGCTACTGCTAATCTAATCAAATGCATCCATCGGCTTTTCATCCTTATATTTTGGGGGGCTTTCCTCTTTTACAGGAATTTTTACAACATGAAAGAAGCGAAACTAAGTAAGAGGAACAAGAGAGGAGACGGAGGAAAAAGCAAAAAAAAACTTTAATTTTAACTTTTTTTCTCCTTTTTACAAGTTCTGAAGTATATAGTAGCAAGCAGTAAGTTTAAGTGAGTGAGTGAGTATTAGCGTAGCGCAGAGCAGAGTAGAGTGTGCAAATGAAGTCAATTGGATTCACTTATTCATCTTCTCAGAAGTAGAACCACTTTTTTCTCTTCCTTTCTTCATCTTGTTCCGCATGGATGACTGGATATTGGCTCATTCTCAGAGTAGGTAGTAAAGTAACATGTGTGTGCAGTTTTTTTATAAAAAAAAAGAAAGATTGAAATCACAGACTGATATTTACTGGATGAAAAGCAGCGGCACAAATGAGTTTAAAAATATATCGTCGTCGTCAGTGGAGTAGAGTGTGTTCAAAAAAATGTTGAAAAAATGTGCTTAATTTTAACGTGCCTATTCATCCCAGAAAAATACTACAGTGAATGTCACACACTCGATGTGTGCATTCATTAAAAAAAGTTACAAATTTAAGTAATTCACTGCTGCTGTACTACTATACCAAGTACGTAGGTGAAATTTTTTTTATTAAAAGACGCGAATCAAAACTTTTTCATTTTTTTTTTGTTTCTCTCTCCTCAATGAGAATGCAAGCAAGCAAATTAAAGAGAGAGAGAGAGAGAAAGAGAAAAAGTTTTTTTTTTGATTTCAGTCAGCCAATTCCCATACGTAAAATATATATGTACCCTACTAACTGGCATTTAGTTTGGTGCACAAAAAAATTTGAGCGACAATTTTTTTTTACTTGCAAAATAGTTTGGCGTTTTGTGAACCTCGTATAAGTGAGCACCAAATTTGTTACATATTTAACATGCTCATCCTTTCCATGCTACCATCAAAGATTTTCCCGTCATTTTATCTACACTGTTTGTCATGCGTTTGGATGATGATGAGTTTTTTTTTTGGAAAAAAGTTGTATAGACAAGTTGCCTTTTTTCTTTTACGCTTATCATTATTATTATCTTCTAAACAACCATTGTCATCGTCATCATAATAATGTAACAAAAGCAATTTTTATGCATTATAGCAAAAGTTGGAAATAACCGAAAGCATTCCCTTTTTTCCTTTCGCTTTTTTATTGTGTAAAAGTGACAACGCAGGGTTCAGTCAAGTGCCTCTCGCTGAAGTACTCGTGCGTAATGTAATGTCAAATGTATGAATCTCCCTCTCAAGTAAGTAAGTAAAGTGTACTAAAAATTGTGTAGCAGGCAAGCAAAGCAAGGAAGAAGCGGCTGTGTAGTAGTGCGGAAGAAGAGGAAGAAAAAAAAGCGCGCCTTCTTATTGTCGAGTAGGTATGTATACAGAGAGAGAAGTGCGGGCTCAAGTGATATTACTAAACTGCTACGCATTTTTTTCTCTTAAAAAATATATTATATAAAGAGAGCAATAGAAACTCCAATCCAACTAGTCCAACTTCACTTTTTCTCAAGTCGTCGTAGTCGTAGTCGTCATCATCATCAAAGCAGAAATAAACTGGTGGTGGTGGTAGTAGTGGCTGTATGCCTGCCTGCCTTTTTAAAAGAAAGCATGCCGGAAGGGATGTAAAAGGAAAAAAAATATATAAAAAATAGTCAGTTTTTAAAAAAAAGCAGGTTCTTCTCCAAAGATTGTAAATACCTTTATGTAGGTTGGTTTGTGTGTTTGTGTGATACAAATTTTTACTCATCATCAAACTGAAAGTTCTGAGGCTTGTTCGCTCTCTCTCCCTATTTTCTACTTTCATGCAAACTCTCTCTCTCTCTCACACACACTCACTATCTTTTTGTCTAGTGTACTGGAAGAAGACATTTTTCTCTATTTTTCTGTAGATTTGCCTTCCTCTTTTATTTCCTACTTTTTCCTTCACTTTAGTTGCTCTTGTTGTAAAAAAAAGTATGAGAATGATGATGATGATGATGGGAGTCACACAAGAGCAGAGTAACAGTTACTTTTTTAAGCAAGTAGCAGTCCTCCTAATGCACTCACTAAAAAAGAAAAAAAATATCCGTATAGTAAGTAAAGTAATAGAAAAATAAAAATGAAATAGAGGGTTGTTCTCTTGTATAGCCTGCCATATTATATATAACTGGTTACGTACGTACTAGTTTATTTATAAAGGGAAAAAACTTACTTGCATGAAACGCGGCGTACACAAAAGATAACAACAAAAGGAACATGTATATGTATATTACTTGCAAGATAAAACTAATGGAACACACACACACAGACACACAAAGTACTTTATGGAGCTGCCTTTGTCTTGAGACGACTATAAACAGAATTTTATACTAACGAAAAAGAAAACTTGAAAACTGTCCTTGTACACCACCGTGCGTGGGTGAAAACATTGCCGTTTTGATACTTTCAAAGCTGCCGACCTGCTCAATACTTTCAACTGAAAAAATGAAGATTTTCAAAAAATGGCTGTAAAGTTGTACGAATTGAAGTTTACTCATTTGATGTGAACATATAACCAATCATTTATATTTGCGTAATGCTAAATAACTGATTATATTATTATTGCTTGCTGTCATCAGCAATGCAATATCGTTCACTGTATTCTCTTATCATGGCTGTCAGTATGCAAACTGCCTTCTTTTTTCCTTGTCGGTCCTTTTACATTTTGTAAAAAAGCAATGGGTACATACATACATCCATGCATGCATACCAACTTATGGAGGGTTGTAGTGTGTTTTTGTAAATGTAGTATCTATCTAACTATATAACTTGTAGGCAGTGCCAAGTACCTCTAAAAAAAACTTTTTTCGCTTTTTACCATTCCACTCTCGTGCTTATTTAGTTACTTTTTCAACAACAGCAACAACAACAACAGTAGCAGCAGCAGCCCAGCTGTTATCCTCAATTTATGTATCCATTCCTTTTTTTCCACCACCACCACTCGTTTTTTTGCAAAGCTTGTGCTCTTTCAGGAAAAAAGAGAGAGAAGGAAAGAGAGAAAACTCTTATGAATATACCTACCTAGCTATTAGTGTTGTCTAAAAATGGCAAGGCAATAATGCTATTCTCCATTCAACTCAGCTCAGCACCCGCTCCCCACCACCACCATACCACCAACCAACCTCATGCACATTCATTCATTCATTCATTCAGTCTCCAGCCAAACTAGCCAAAAGTTTTACTCATCCCTTTTTTTATCTATTATTGAGGTCAATAGCACAAAAGCAAAATGCACGAGCTGGGCCATGCACATTTTTCACCATTTTTTTTCTTCTCCAGCTTGCCCTTTTCTCTAACGTTTTTCAACAAAAACAACAGCGTCGATCCTCAACTCCTCCACAGTCACTCATCACATCACTTTCCCTGTAATTTTCATTCTTGTTTGTACCAGCGGCCGCCGCCACTCACTGACACCGCCCATCACATCATCATGCATGTACACATATAAAACACAGGCCAAGAACAAGTAGCAGCTTGGGAGCTGAAAATGGTAGAAAAATAACTTTGTAAAGTTGGAAAAAACTTTTCTTTCCCTACATATCCATGCTTCTATAGTAAAACTCATATAAAAGCTACATGATGGTAGTACCACCATACCATATCGCCACAGCAAACCACATCACTTCCCCACCGCATACCACCTCAGTAGACAGATAGACACCAGCTGCATTAAAAAAAGTATTCTCCTGAGTAGAGAGTAGTAGGTATCAGCCAAGAAAAAAAAACTGGGGCAAAAAACTATACCGCGACTTGCTTGCACAAAAAAACTACCTATTTCAAACTATAAACTATTTCGCCTTCAATCTTCGCCGTGATGATGACCAGAAACATTTGGACGAAAGCATGTGAGAATAGGTAGTCGTTTTCTCTTATCTCTCACATGATGATGATGATGATGGCTATTGCTCACACTCTGCAAGCCCAACAGGACTATCCTCTTCCAACTGCCGTTAAAGCTCGATAAAAGCCCATTTTCCAGTTTTGGATTGATGCTCGCAGAGAATTTCCACCAGATTCATTCGCGATGGTGCACTTAGCTTGGGCAAATAAAACTGGGCTGGCTGGCCTACTGGCGAAAAAAAAATAAAAAGCATTGCACGTCCCATGATCACCATCATATAAGGAGCGGATGATGATGATCGCGGTGGTGATGGTGGTGGTGGTGGTGGTGGTGGCAGTAAAAAAACCAAGTCTGCTGCTTCTAGCTATGTATACTTACTTGCCATAATACTAAACACATTTATACTTACATGTGCTGCTGCTGCTGCTGCTTTGCCATCATCATCCAAGTATCACCACACACACACACACTGACACACTACTAGCCTTGATAATAAAATGACTAACTTCCATTTACAAAGGTAGTAAAAAAAGTAGTGAAAAATGTGAGTGAAAATGTGTAAAACGGGTGTGATGATGGCATAAAAGGTATAAAAAATGAGAGAGAGAGAGAGAGAGAGAAAGGCTTGAGGAGAAGCTTTGTCTGTGTGGAGGAATTTAAGTATTGACATGACTTTGTATTATGTATTATGAAATCAGCATGTGACTGCGAATGAATGGATGGACGGATAAAGAGAGAGAAAAGTGAGTTTTGTGGAAAATTTCCACATTTTCCACAGAGACCAGAAGAGAGAAAAGAGAGAGAAAGACAGAGCTAGACAACAGTGTATAATGTGTGTAATGTTGAGTAAAGTAGAGAGGAATGTGAAAGTTGAAGAGGGAAAAGTCATAATAATAATAACAATGAAAGCTTTGCTGAATGCATCATGTGGAAATGGTCTTTTTTTTGCTGTGTATATCTCATGTCTGCTCTCGTCCAAAATGGTAATGCCATGAGAATACTACCTAAAACCACTTAACATTTAGTGACCATTATAGAAGCACAAAGTAAAAAGTACAAAAGTACAATGCCATCATCATCAGCATCATGATAATCGTCCGTCAGATGCTCATGCCTCTGCTGCCTCTGCTGCTGGTTTCCATTGCATTATCATGATCATTTTTTTCTCTTCTCTTCATCTCCTACCTCCGCAAGCCATGTTGTAAGAAGAAACATAGCACAGCACTTGCTACACACACAAGTCCACCTCTACCACTGCTTTATACAAGAACAATTTTATGTAAGTGGGACAGACCACCATATAGCAGGGCAGAGACCATCATGATGATTATCGTCGTCATCCTTGTGTGCCATGCTGCTTGCTTGCTGCTTTATTCCGCTAACCAGAATGAATGGATGGATGATGCGGTGGCATGCTGCTGCTGATGATGATGATGATGCACGGTTAAGTTAAAAGTTGTGAGTGAACGTCAAGTGGAGAAGAAAAAGGTAAAAAAGTAGTCTAATGCGTAGATAGAGAGATGAGCGTAATACCCATAATACACAAGTGCTTCAACATTTCTCTCTCTCGTAGTAAAGCTCTTCTATGGCCATGGTCTTCCATCACAAAAAGAAAGTGAAAAGGAAAAGTAGCAGACTTGACTTGACTCGACCAGACAGAAAGAGAGACAAGTTAAAGTTGGTAATAGGAATAGGACGAGGTAAGAATGTATAGGCCTTTTAAAAATTAGCTATACTTTCAACTGATATCAGTTTTCATGTGTGTGTGTGTGTGTTTCCGGTTGTCTCTTTATAGCTGGTTTTGGTATCGCACGCAGCTGAGAAACTTTTGACTGCTGCTTTGTTATAAAAGTGCTGCCGCTGCTGCTGATGCTATTCTGCTTGAGTAAGCTTTGCGGTAAGCTATATTATTCGGAAGGAAAGGAGTAGGATTTGCAGAAAATGCGGAAAATTTTCTCCTGGTTCCATGTACGTGTACTATATGTCATATAGCAGATATATCGTTGTAGTAGTCATCATGAAAAAAAACTGCCGGTTTACCGTTTATAGACGTTTGCCTGATGTGGAAACTTGCGGGCGGCAGTTCTGTCACTCGGTCGGTTTGTCCAAAAAAAAATATCAGAATTGTATTGCGTGTTATGTGCCGAGAAAGAGAACCCGTTACGCCACACAGACAATGGTGGATCTTTGTACCTTAGCTTTGCCGTCCTCTCTACTTGTCCTTCATTTTTATAAGCCTTTCCAACTGTGCTTTGAATGACCATTCAGCTTTTACTTTTATTGAAACTTGAGCATTTTGACAAATGTCCGAAAAATGTTTGCTGTAATTAATCCCGTGTTTGGTTAACAGAAAGTACTACAGATTGCATGAAATAAATTAATAGTACATGCACATGTACCAAAAAACAGACACTTAAAAAAGGACCATTCTGAAGCAAAAACAGGAAAAAGAACAAAGTATTTAGAGAGAAAGAGAGACAAATTCACGACAAACAAAAACACGCAAAAAATTCACCAATTTACACATGCACGGTCTACTCACACTCACCACACCACATGTTTTACAACTACCCCTGCCACTATATACATGCCACATTTAAAACGCCACTGTCGCCATTGTTTTAGCACCAAACATAAAAAAGCACACTGTGTAGTGTATGTCATGTCATGGTGGTATCTATGAAAAAAACCAAATGTTTCAAGCCCAACAACAAGAACAACAACAGCAGCAGCAGCACAAAGAAATTACATGTGTATAGTTTCTTACAAGTAGTAAGTCTGCATGTTCTCTAAAAAAATACATTCTTTTAATATTCTCTCATGTCACGCCAAACCATAAGCTAGCAAAATCATGTTGTTCTTGTGTGTGTGTGCTTCAAGAATAAAAAGAGCACATACTTACATGCATACATACAAATAGGTTCGTTTTTTTCCAAGTGAAAGTACAAGGCATCCAACAACACAAATAAATGGAGGTCTTCAGTTCAGCTTCATTTAACAAACTTTCTCCAGCACAGAGAGCTACAATAATAGCATGCATTGCATGGTGGTGACCATTTACAGTTGCTATTATTATTATTATTATCTGTTGTCTACTTGCTTTTGCTGTTGTGTTCTTGTTAGCGTTTCAAGAAATTCAAAAGGAAAAAAAGGAGAGCGAGTAAAAAAAAGTATCATGTCCCCTGCTGATTGTGTTCCTCTAAATTTTCCCGACTTGTTCTCCTGCCTTTTTCTACAGACACATCAATTTGCGTGTAATGTTCTCATGTGTAGCAGCCATGCTCGGCGGCTTTTATATATATGCCAGTACTCAGTATTTTTTATATATAAGAATTTCCCTAATTTTGCATTGGTTTTTGCACTTGGCTCCCTGGGTGCTTTGTAATGTGTGCCTTCTTCTTCTTCCTCCATTTTCTTACCGGCCTGGGACACAGTGTAAAATATGATGGTAGTATGATGATGAGATGATTATTATGGCCACGTTGTTGTTGCTGCTGCTGTTGTGTCTTGTGTCCGTTTGCATGTACATTTTTTTCTTCTGACAGTTTTACTTCTTTCCATTTTGACGTTTGCATGTGCTCACCATTTTTTACCAGATCAATATCTCGTTTCCTTGCTTTCTTCTCCTCTCTTGCCATACAGAGAGAAAGAGGGAAAGTGGTCATGTATTATCTGGACTTTCGTTTCATCTGGATTCTGTTGGACTCCAGACCAGAGTAAAAAAAAGAAAGTAAAAAAGCGGATAAGAGCAAGAGTTCATAGGCAAATGATAATGCTTGCTAACATTTTATTTTTAGTTGCTGCTGCTGTTGTTGTTGTTGTTGTTGCAGTGCGGCAAACATTCATGTGACCATTTCGCTTAGCACTTTTACAAGGAAAATAAATGAGCTACCGGAAATGGTCGTTCTATTCATTCCCTTTATTTTTTTATTCATGTTCAGATTATTCATACGAGTTGTTATTGCGCCGCATAAAAATAAAAAAAATAAAGTATCAGAAAATGTATCAAGCAAACAAATGAGGACAACAACAATAACAAAAAAAAATACCTACGCACAAGAAATAACTTGTGTGTATATTTTTTTTGCTCGACAAAGATGTGATCTCGTAATGTGGTACAAACGATATTGAACATGAACAGTACACACACTATACACACACTCACAATGGCAATATAATATATTATTGCAAGTTGTAAAAAAGGCTGGCATAAAAAAAACTCAAAGAGAGTTACAAAGCCTAGCAATCCGTCGCTCTCGTCGTCCACCCCTTCCCTTCAACCAATCCATTCTCATTTTCTAAGCAAATATATGCCGCTTGCACTAATGTATGGCGGCGACACGCTGTAAATACCTAGCAGCAAAGCAATATCGTTTGACATATGAGCACCATTCATCCATATTCCAGTACTTTATGAACCTATTTATTTACAAAACTGTTTGCATGCATATTGTATACTTTACTTACTTACTACCCCCACCACCTACTATAGTAATTTCACTCACTCTCTTTCTCTCTCTCTCTTTCGGCAGTGTACAATCGCAAATCTAAAAGATATTTCTTTGCGTTACAACAATAAAACGGCTTTTAGCAAATATTGGAGTATGATAAATACATAGTGATTCTGTATGACTGAGAGAGAGAGAAAATAAGCACATGAAAGGACAAATAAATAAAGTGTACACATATACATATATACGCAGAGCAAAAGCAACAGAGAGCAATTTTTATGTGCTTTTGTGACAAGTCAGGCAAACACAATTTTCCCATCTTTCATTTCGCTCGTGCTGCTGCTGCCGCCACCGCCGCCGTTATTGGCTTAACACTGATGTTTTCAAGTTTCCGATAGACATGCATGCACACTACTACTATTACTACACAAGTCAACTGCCAGTCTTTTTCTTTTATTGCAAAAACTAGGCTGGCTGGGATTTGAATGGAATAAAAATAATAATAATAATAAAATGAAATGAAACAATGCTTTTTGCTGGACAGACGTTTATACGCCATTAATGAGACACAAAAAAACAATTACATGCGAGCAAACATGGGAGTGTTGTGCAAAACGCGTATGTGTGCGTGAAACGCGAAAAGTATTAAAAAAAAGAGTATCTGCCGGACTTTACTGGAAGAGGAGGACTGACTGAGAGAGAACAACAACAGGCGGTGTAAATGAAAAGAGTAGAAGGAAAATTGGAAACTAAACATGCGACATGTACAGATGCCGTGCACAATAATGCTTTATAAACGAATATCTACCTACCTATTTCCATTTAGTATTCATTGATCGCGTAGTAGTAGTGGTAAATAGCAGAAGCAAACATTTGAGAGAAATAAATTTTCAACAGGATATGATTTTACATTTTTTGATACGTTTTTGGCATGATTTTTGCTACTCGATATTTTGTGCGTGTTTAAATTAGAGAATACCACCACGGACGGATATTATTATTATTATTTTGAGGTTGAGTACAATAGCTACTTTTTATGTTTACACTGCCAATATAAACTGACCCATGTGTGTGTACCCACACTCCAACCATATTATCCATCCAGCCATCCATCCACCTACGGCTACTGTTGTTATTTGAGGAATGGACTGGAAATGAAAGTGTTTGTTCCTTTCTAAAAATAGAGGCATGTGAACTGCGTGACTTTGAGTAATTGCAGGATTTATAGCAGAGCAGTGGGTATTAGTAGCAGTAGCAGCATGCAAAATAGCATGCAAATTTATTAGGTATATGCGTATTTAGTCTTGTATTTTTTTTCCTGGAACAATTCCCGCTTTTACCTTTTGTTTGACATTGTACCATTATTTTATGTGGTTTAGTAATATTATAGGTACTTATATTAGTAAGTTTTTATAGTATGTAAATTTTTTTTCTTTTAAAAAGTTTCATGTAAAATATATAAGTATGTGTGGACCTACCTACTACATATAGGTAATTTCTTTTGACTACATATATGTGGCGAGTATCACATTTAATTTATCATCTCCATCTGTGCAATGGCTACATATTATATTCGACCACCATCACCACCACCAACCACCACCTGAATGGTAAAGAGTTCAATTTTTTCTTCTAGTGACTTGACTACTACTTGACTTGGCAGTTGACCAAACAAAACCGACAGCAGTACGAGTGTGAGTGAGCACAAACCTCACATTGCATTGTTTTCACAATCTACACTAATTTCCATAAAAGTAACATGCAATGTCGGAATCAGTATGATGAGTGTGATAATTATTTGTAATGTCGTGGTGAGTTAATAACAAAGAAGCCAAGAAAAAAAACAGGATCATATTTGCATATTATTGAATTTGGCTCTCTGTACTGCTGCTCCAACCACCACCACAACCATTACTCTCTTTGATTGGATACTAATGCAAAGTTTCAAATGACAGTTTCAAAATTACTCCACATTCTCTCTTTTTACTATTATTATTATTTATTATTCACAACGAAAACTAATACTTTTTCTCCAGCAGCAGCAGCAGCAACCAGTCGATAAAAATCGTTCTAGTCGAAATATATAGCTGTTTTACTAGCAGTAAAGTCTGTTGTAACAAAAAAAGTAACAAAACACTGATTTCGATCGTTACTTTTTCTTCTTCTTCTTCGACTACTACCAATTTTTACGACTTTGCTCTTGGGGCTATGCCATTTTACATTATTACTACATACTTCTTTCGTAAAAAGAAATAAAGGCCAAGACAAGTAGTCAAAAAAATTTGTGCTTATTATTGCGTACACTTTATAGTAGTATCAGTACTCAAAGTAATAAAAAAAACTAGCATCCAAAGTCGTTATTATTGTTTTTTTTTCATTTTGCTGCTGCTGCTGCTACTAATACTACAACTGTTTGTTGTATATCTCTCTCTCTTTGTAGGATGGATAGAGATATGGTTAAATTGTTACAAAACTTTATGTATCACCTTAAAAGTGTATAAAGTGTAACCTGTTTATAAAGAAGATTGGTGACCGACACACACTCAAAGTAAAGTGGAGCGGATGTAGGTTCTCCAAGAAAGAAAAAACATTAAAGAGCAATATTTTTATGCTGCTGCTGCATTGTATTTTCTAAAAAGGTTTTGGCTGGCTACTTTTTTTTATTTGCGTGTCAGCAGCAGCAGCGTTATCACTACCACTGTCAGCATATACACAGCAAAGCCGCTGCATGATGCGGAGAGTGAGTCATGGGAAAAATTAGGTGGCACCCACAGCCTGCCAACAGCCTATGAAAATCACCTAGCAAGTGACTATATATATATTCACAACTATTATCCTGAAAATTATGTAGTTTTTTATTAAACTGGCTGCTAGATTTTCTTAAACGATTTTTTAGAAAAATACTATTGGTTTAATGTACAAAGTGGAACGAGCAAATGCTGGGCTTGTTTGCAGTCGTATAGGCACACTAGAAAAGACACCGTCGTTGTCCATGCATTCGGCATAACAATATAATAATAACTGGCTGTAGTAAATGAGATGAGAAGAGAAGGATGAGGTCTCACATTTGCCATATGTCAGAATTTTTGCTCTTTTTGTGCGTCTACCAGAAAGTCCAAAAAAGTTGAGTGCAAATGCTCTGTCTAATTGTGTATAGCTACCTATATTGCTTGTTAGCAGTGGAAAAAAAGTGGTGCAAAAATTAAAACTAATTTTCACAACATTATTATATGTACTTATATATTTTTTACATACCTATCTACTACCTACCTTCGTGCTATTCAATCTTTTAATGACGTAGGTATACCAATCACTCTCTTTTGTTGCTTCAACAAGGCAAGTTGTCTTAATGAAGCTGTAGCAAATTGCAAGAAAGAATTCCATTACAAGAGATTTTGATGGCGGATTCGATAATAAAAAAGACCATCATCTCTCTTTTCTTCTCTAAATAGGCTCTGGAGTTGCTGCTGATATTTTGACATTTGTAGTAGTATGTAATGTTATCTTGTTGTGTAATCCTAATCACAAAACTTTCTTTTAGACATGACATAAAAGTGAAAAAAATAAATAAAAAGAATAGAAAAAATATAACAATAATAATCCTATCTAACTTTGTATCTTAAAAATGGACAACAAAATAAAATAACAACAACAACGACAGGTACTTACAATATACCTGTATCAACAATAGAAAGAATTGAAAAAAATGTATGTATATGTATGTATGTATATTAAGATGAATCACTGCTGTGAAAATAAAAATTATTCGATTTCATTAATTTTCACAGCGGTGGGCGTTCTCTGAACTGGTTTTGCGTCAAGTGGTTCATATATAAATGGCTGTGTGTACAAAGAGGAATAAAGCGCTTCATTGTTTTTTATGCAATATACAATCTTGTTTCAACTTTTGTGTTGTTGTAAAAATGTATATATGGTTATTGTTTGTCGTATGTACGAGCAGCGAGCTGGATTTATCTTTAAAAACAAATTCTTCTACTCCACCACACTTGAAAATGAAAGTGATGATTTTGAAATGATGATGAAGAATGGGATTTTTTTTTCTTGGTTGGTTAGTTGGTATCCTGTTGCTAATTGGCAATCAACTAGTGACCTGACTTGACTTGATATTTACCATGCTCTTATTATTATTATTTTCATTTAATTTCTTGTGGGGTATTTTTGGAGAAATTAAAATAGCAAAACGTGACGCTTCTTAATAATAATTATTACCATTACGTACTCGTACTAGCAGGATTATAAGCAAAAAAGCAATAATATTAATGGGATTTTCACTCTTGACTTCTTTCATCATTGTAATTATTCATAATGATAATTGTAATATCTTTTATAATTGTCTGTTTATGTAAACGCTGCCCAGCTAACAAGCTTTAGAAAGAAAAAGCAAAGTTTGCGCAGCTGTGCTATTCTGATAAACCAGATCACCATATTATCAAGCCAGTAAGGAAGAAATGGAATTAAGTCATAAAAAAGTTGAAAGTTTTACGCCTACTTTTTCTATTGTAAAAAAAACTCATAGAATAATAATAATAATAACTAGTGATTTATCAGAAAATCTGCTCATTAATCCCATCATCCCGTTTGCCAACACAGTGCGAGAGGGGGGAGGTTAGTTGATTCTCTCTACCTATAAGGATTAAAGAAAAAAACAAACATTTTGATCTTATTTTGAAAAAAATATTTACATATATACACAGTCCAAAAATCAACATCATTATCTTACACTTCTACTCCTCCAGTCGTCTGTAAACATTAAGATATCATCGAACGCATAAAAATAAAATAAAAATCGCTACCATTTCACTCCAACCCAACAATAACCACTCTCTTTACTGCTTTTACTTTGGGCAAAAACAAAAACTTTTTTTTTAAAAAAAGCAGAACCAGGGGCCAATTTCTTCATGCGTTCTCGTTATCATTCTCGTATCCTCGTAGCGAAAATGAATACGAAGAATGAGAATGAAGACGGTTTCACCACCATAATAACATTTCGCATTAGCTCATCCTCATTTTATTTTCTCTCCTCATTACGAAATGCAACAATTAAGCACTTTTCGTGCGTTTTCATGGTTTTCATTTACATGTACA
>JAHZMT010000722.1:0-34674 GCA_027743785.1 Sinhomidia bicolor | reverse complement strand
CAAGCCAGAAAATTGGAAATCTCACTCCAGATACAAATTGCAAATGTTTTGAATTTGTTTCTCGTTCCTTAATCACAAATATAACAATACTTGCGGCAAGAAAGGACGTTCTAAAAATTATATATAGAAATGTTTTTGACAACGGCTGAATGGTATTTAGGTATAATTTTTTTAGGTTTGCTTATATAAACTAAATATATATATATATATTCACCCAAAGGTAATATTAAGACCGATAGAGAATCCCTCATTATCTGTTTCGACTATGTTCTCCACCTTATCCATTTCTCTAAACGGTAGCGGATAATTTGACACTGTCAGCGTGTACTTGTAATTTCCAGTAACTTCACGAAGTATGGCGTTGGATATCAGATTTAATGCGAGAGGAGGAGTATGTAAAGGCTGATTGTTGAAATATCCTGTTAGTTTTGTATCATTATCATTGCTAGACACTTTAAGTCCGACAATATGTTTGAAGTTCACGTGCGGAAGACTTTTTGCAGACTAGTTAAAAGTGAGGAACGCACCGCAGTAATATTTTAGTCAATAATGTACAAATTAACTGATTTTAACTGCATTATAGTTATTCATTACCACCTCTTCGAGAATATGCTCTTCAAATTTTTTTCCGCGAACGTAATTAATTTTTGACTTTCTCTTTACTAAATTAACGTATGTCTGGCAAATTCCAGAATTTTCATGTTCGCATTGGACTGCTGTATAGCGTGTCTCATCTATTGGCGAGTAGTCCTATAAATTAAACATTTAGTCAGTCTTATTTCAACAGAAATGCATGCATGTATAAATAATTTGCTCAATAAAAGAATAGAGTTACACTCAAAGCTATAACGCGTTCTTCTGGAGAAGCAATGTCAGGAAATGTCCTTAACATGATAAGGGCCATAACAAGAAAAATGACGGGAATTAAAATTTGCATGATAAGTAAAAGCTTGTTTCGTATGGCGTACAACCATTTTTTCAATAGCATGGCTCGCAACTGTTAAGGGAAAAGCTCTGTTAACTAAAGTTTTCAAATCCCTCTGAAAAATATACTAACTTTTTATGTTACAACTTAAATATAAACATTACTTGCTGAAGCAACAGTCGAAGTGTTATCATAAAAATATTTATATTATGATATAATTTCGTTTTTCTCGTGCTTTCATTTGTAGACATTTTATCGGTATCTGCAATATGAACTGGATATTCACTTGTTATCCCCTTGTTTTTATACTTGTCAATGTCGCCTTTCTTTACAAAAGAGATGTTGCCGTTGAAGCTAGGATTTGGTACGGCTGTTACTGTTTGCACAGATTTCTTGCAAACGTTTCCTTGCGTATCGACGGACATGGTATTCGATAATGAGGGATCGTTTAGTACTCTGCGTAGTTCAGGAACCTTACTCCCATACATTTTCTCTTCCACTTGTTTTCCCACACTGTGGTAGTAATACGTATATAAATTTTACCAATCAGAGTTCTCTAATTTACAGTATGCCAATAAATAAACATTTTTATACGCTTCATACCGCATAAATACTTCTTCCATTTGCGTGATGGAACAGCCATAACTTGCAATCCCAAGTTCCTTTTTTCTATTTTCTAGCTCTTGAAACATTGCTGGAAATAGGGACGACTTATCATCTGGGAGAGAATAGCTCAGTTCAGCGCCAATATTCTGGTCTATATCCACTTCGGGAACACGCTGCTTCAATAGATCAGTAATTTCGTCGACTTTACAATCGGCTTCTTTTACAATGATTAAGTGATATCCTCCCCCTTTTCATACACGTTCATAAGGTTTTTTTCAACCGTTAACCATAAATGAATTAATTATACTTGGAAAAGTTAGTATTTAAATATGTTTTAAATTAACTTGTACCGTATTTCTTTTTGAGGAACAAAGAACTTCCACAGCATTGCACTTGACCTTCCGCCATGATTGCAATTCTATCACCGAGTAGGTCTGCTTCGTCCATAAACTATTTGAAATTGACAACTCCGATGCATTATGCACACATATTAGATAAAAGTCCGAAACCTTGCATGAAAACTGTATATGCACTTACGTGCGTTGACAAAACTATTGTTCTTCCTTTTTTCTCATTTGTAATTAAGTCCCAAGTTGATCTCCGAGCACTAGGGTCCATGCCACTTGTGGGTTCATCCAGTAACACGACCTTACTTCCTCCAACCAATGCATATGCCAACAGACAACTTTCTCTTCATTCCTCCAGACAGAGTATGGGATTGTGCATGTCTTTTATTTTGCAGCATTATTGTTTCTAACGTACGATTTACCTCTGGAGGAACTAGTGGCCAAGTTAACCCTTTCAACTATAGAAAAAATTTTTCTTATTTTTACTTTGGTACATTTTAAAATTGATTTACAAGGATGTATACAAAGTTTTTGCTTCGTTATTTACCAATGAAAAGAATATCAAATGTTCCTCAACGGTTAGTTCGTCAAAGAGAACATCGTGCTGAGGGCACAATCCTGGTACATTTTTAAATTGATTTACAAGGATGTATACAAAGTTTTTGCTTCGTTATTTACCAATGAAAAGAATATCAAATGTTCCTCAACGGTTAGTTCGTCAAAGAGAACATCGTGCTGAGGGCACAATCCTAAGCTGCCACGTACTGACTTGATGTCTTTTCGTATGTCATAACCATTTACTATTGCTGTTCCGGATGTGGGACATAACATACCTGTCAACATGGACATGGTGGTTGTTTTCCCAGCACCATTGTGTCCTAGTAATGCTGTTACTTGATTCTCATAAAAATTCAGATGAAGATTGTTCACAGCAACCTTTTTTCCAAATATTTTTGTCAGGCCAAGAATTTGAATTCCAGCATATAATTTTGGCTCCTTTTCAAATATGCTACTCGATTCTTCCTTTGGGTACAATTCCCAGTCGACTGGAACAACTGACGCAAGTCCCACCTCTCTACGTGGAGTGTCAAGCCAGTACCATTTCTAAAAATGTTTATCAAATCCTTCCATTAGATAAAAAATTCTCTTACCCAAATAAGTAGAAAATAGCAAACGAAACTTACAGTGAAAGGAAAGTACCATGGGAGGGGCACACCGTAATCACCCGGGTATACAGCTTCAATGTAAATGGCCAGAATAAAGTACAAGAATCCATCGAAAATTAACATCCCAATTGTATCAAATATTGTGAGTGTGTCATCAGGACTGTAACCCTCTGTCAGTGTCCCCCACTGTATTCCAGCTCCAGTACCCTCAAAATTTGCAATTGACTGACATCCAAATGCCATTGCAGTATTACTGATAAGGCTCATTGATATTTTCATTCCTTTACTTAATTGGTTGTACCTAAAAACACGAAATTAATTGATTTTTAAAATCCTTATTATCTAATATAATTAATTATAAGTGCAAAAATGTTTCTAAAATACCTTGGCCTCAAGAAAAAATATGGAAAATAGGTCAGAAAGAATACGACACCAGAAGCAGTTGAAGCAGAGTTTGCTGAATAGGTAAGAAAATAATTTGTAAGTTTTTTGTACAAATGAAAAGTTTGCTTGGTAAAGCATTTGGTTTAAACTTGAATTACCGGTCGAAAAAAATGCAGAAATTAGAAATCCCAGCGTTATTGTAGAAAATGCATACGAAATGAAGAACAAAAAGAGCAGAAAAAAATCTGCATATGTTAAGATTGCTAACCCATTTCCATACCAAGGAATCTGTTAAAATAACCAGTTATAAAAGTTCACATTTACAACAAGTGTATCGGTAATTTTGTACACTTGCAACATGTTGCTTAAATCAACATATAGTTTGTTGACGTACCTTATAAAGCAATGTCAACATAAATGTTGAAGCAAAAAGAAATCCAAAAGATGTTACGAACCAGGCAGTCCAATGAAGCCAATTTGGAAGGCCCATTATTTTCATAGACTCCTTGAGTCGCTTTTCTTTTTCATAAGTAATCGACTTGGAAATGTTGGTAAGCGGATACATAAAACTCAACATTATAAAAAATGGAAATTGAGTTTGAAGGACAATAATGAATTTATCAGCAATATGCTTCGGATAGGGATAACGGTTTAGCGTGACACTAAACTTGTCCACCTCTGAGGCACGCGTACTAGCTTTTACTTTTATAATTTCCGTGTCAAGAATTGCCTGAAGGAAAAGAAAACCTTCTTTCCAGTATCCTGGATTGCCACCGTGCTCTTTGTATAACTTTGTTTGCAAGTCATCGTCCTTTACAGGGTAATCCCTATCTCGGGGCAGTGGAAACATTTCATAAATAAACTCTGTAAACCATCTCGCCTTCAAGCCAAGTGAGCCCAATTTTTGCTTTGTATTGTGTAACGACGCTGGGAATCGGATTCGATACTGAAAAAGAAATGATTTTACAAGATAACGAGATAGTTTTACAACATTTTATGTCTCATGATAATATATCTGTTGATATTTGAACAAAAGTACATTGATATTATTGCTCTTGAAATCCTTAAAAACTACTGCTGCCAAAACTGGGTTTTCATTTTTATTGTGAACGAGAAAGCTGGGGAGGAAGAAGTCTTTTGTGGCGTATTTACGATTTTTTCTGTAATATTCTAGCAGGGTGTTTTCATTCTGGAAGCCATCAACTAAGCAATAAAGCATTGATTAGTTTAGTTTGCTGAACTCTCTACAAATTTGCAAAATGAACTGAACGCAACAATATTTGAGTTTTGCTTGTTTGTATACACAAATTTACATTTATATATTTCATTGACTCCTTTGAAGTGCTGTTCCACTGTTGTCATCAAATCCACTATATCACTTGTGTTTGGAGCATACAATATGTACTGTCTGCAAGCATAGCATTATTCATGAAGGTTTTTGTTTTGAAATACACTTGTGAAAATGTAAAACATGCTCGTTTAAAAAATGAGTGTAAATTATTGTGCTACATATATCTCACCCTTTTGGTACTGCAGTTTCTTTTACGTCAAGTTTAGGATCGAATTCTGGGTAAGTTTTACTTGAAAAGCTATTTGCATCTATTACATCTCGAATGATAACTAAAATAATAGTGAAAATAAGTGGGAGAAGAACTTCTACAACAGATTTAGCTTTGTGTCGTATCCGAAGAAGGTAGTTTTTCCAAAGGAGTAGCTTAAACTTTTTCACAACTTGTCCCATTGTTACTTATGAATCTTCAACTTTGTGACAAAAAGGTTTTAGCATTTCCAAAAAAATACGTTTTTACAAAAAACTTTTCTTTTACAAAAAATATTCTTCAACAGTACAACTACATTCAGCCATCTACTTGTTTACTTTCACCATTTTCAACCTTGCATTTGCATTTCAATGGCACTTCAATTTTGGCATACTTCCACATACATACATAGCGTTATATTATGCATTTTAAAAATATGCAGTTACCTAGCATTGAATTTGAAATGGGTACAAACGTACGGAGGATTGGCTGAGGTCTGAGGTAATTTGGCTGTCAATGCAACGATCACAGTTTGGCAATAATGTGCGATGCCGAGCCAGAGCTTCAGAGTAGAAAAGTCATCATAAATAATTTATTTAGATAGTGATATGTAGTGTAAAAAGCAAAAGTCAATGTAAACAGGTATGATTGAACGTCAAAAATCGTTAAATGTTATATGGAACAACCGTTTTATTTTCCTAAAGAACTTATAATGTACATATAATGATGAAGTGTATTTAAATAATTCAAGACAAGCGGAGAAATAAATAGAATAGTATGATGTATTTGAACTTGAAAAGGCTACATTCGTACCAGAGATATTTTTCATTCTCGTAACTTTCTTTTAATCATTATTTACTTGCGCTTTCGTGAAACTCAAAAACACTTGTTCAAGTGTGGTTTGACCGACTGAGTATGCCTCTAGTCTGAAGAGAGCCTTAGCTTCCTCCATTTTCCTGAAAATTTCTCCCCATGAGACACCCTCTTCGTCTTTAATGTGGTAATGGACATACCCTGGATGAACTTCTTTAAGTTGACAACCTTAAAAATCGCAATTGAAAAACAATATTAAATATACCAATATTAAACATCTTTCGAAGACAATGCTCATTTTATTACCTCGGAAGTTACGTTCGATAAAATTTCGCAGTGGCTGCAATTCTTGCTCCCATTGTTGTGGCTTGCCTCCTAATGAACTATGTCTTCGACCCAATTCCTAAAATATTTATCAATGTTTTTATAGCTTTCTACAACATTTTTTGGAAATTGCATGCGCAAAAGAACGAAAATATTTAGCTGTAAGCGTTTGTTTTTTTTACCATAGATGTTCTCGTAAGACGACGTCCATTATTATTGGTTTCTTCCGTATTAGACTCCATTTGTGCAATTAGAGTATAACCGTCACCAAATTTATTCTTGAGATGCTGCGTAGATCCCAGACAGCGGAATTTTCCGTTAACCATGATTGCCAGTCGTGTGCAAAGTGCTTCACATTCTTCCATACTATATATATTTATACGATGAATTAATTTCCTTCGTACACTCACAGTTTGTCAATATAATGTTTGAATAAATTATTATTTTATGCACTACGCCATATTATTGTAATATACCTGTGTGAAGTAAGTACAACTGAAGCCCCATTCTCTCTTACACTAATAATAGTATTCCATAAATGTCTCCGAGCCACGGGGTCCATACCTGTTGTAGGTTCGTCCAAAAACACAAGAGGAGGATTTCCAACAAGAGCCAATGCAGTGGACAGCTTCCTCTTGTTTCCACCACTGAAAATAGTAGGTGAGAAATTAGTATTATCATTATTAATATGACGTTTAATGTGCATGTATTATGTATACAATGAAGAAATTTACCTATACGTTCCACACGGCTTCTCAAGATGTTGGGTGAATAACAAATTAGCACCTAGCTTATCTACCAATTGATCAATTGCGTCCTCGTGAATTCCTCTCAATCTTGCGAAAAGTCTAATTGTTTCACGTCCAGTCAGCTCGGGGATAAGTGCGTCAAATTGAGGACAGTAGCCAAGTGCCTTTTGAACCTCCTTTATTTCGGATTTTACACTCTTGTTTGCTATATACGCATTTCCTGAAGTTATAGGAATGTCCCCAGTCAACATCTATATAAAACCATATAGGTATAGACATATACTGAGGCATTGATTTAATGCTAATAAAATATAAGTTATTTTTCAATACTTGCCTTGAATGTAGTTGTTTTACCAGCTCCATTAACCCCAAGAAGGCCTAAATTTATTAATCAACATTTTTAATTATCAATTTTATGAAAATAGAAAAACAAAAAAAGCCTTGTATTTTTATTAATTTTAAGGTCCATTACCAAAACATTCCCCATGCTGCACTCCCAAGCAAAGTCTGTCTACTGCCAAAAAGTCATCATAAAATTTTGTCAGGTCCTGCAGTACCATATTTTCTGTTTTAAAAAGTTGGGTCAAGTTGGTTCCTCTTATTCTAGAATTCTCTGCTGTAACATCTGCATCCTCCAACGCATTAGGATCATCTTGAACCACTTCTTTGGCGTACTTCTTTTGCTCATTCCTGTATCTAATCTTTTCAATCAACTTTGACTCGATAATAAAGAGAATAAGAAAGCACACTGATCCAACGATGAACAAGAAAAAGAGATGCCTTCCTATTCCTGGTGCTTCCCAAGACAGATAAGTTTTTGGATCTAAACAAAGTATATGAAACCAATTTAATCATCGTAATTATACAAACGAATACAATTAAATTATACAATTTAGTAAAAAAAACCTTGAGCGTATATTTTAACGTACATTTTTCACAACAGGCAAAATCAGGCTCAGTCTGACACCTATTCTTATTTATGAAGAGTAATCCAGGGCAGAACTCTTGGTATTGACGATTTTGTGTGAGCAAAGTCAATGATTGTCCCACATCGAAGTTAGGAAAAAACATAAAGAACCATTCGAGACCGTCCGCTACATGAACTAAATCTAGCGAAGGAATTTGTAAAATGTTCACAGCGAGAATTGTCGCCATTCCAGTGAGAAAGTTGAAAAATGTCATTCTCGTGTATCCTGAGGAGGGAACAGTAAATAAGAAAGAGAAAAGGTACATGAGAGGGATTACTCCCCATCCGTAAAGCAGCAACACAAGGAGAAAATATCCTTGCATTTCCCCATACTTAAAATCCTTTGTTTGAAAGGCCACTAAAGTTATCATAAGTGCAAAGACTGGAATGATAAAGTTGACAGCGTCGAAAATAAAATGCGCCAGCCAGAAAATGGGAAATCTCACTCCAGAGACGTACTGCAAGTGCTTTGATTTCGTTTCTCTCTCCTTGATGACAAAGACAACAAAACTGGCTGCAAGGAAAGACATTCTGGAGAGCAATCAAAGATGGTTAAAAGATACAGAGTCAGCTTCATTTGCATAAATACATGCTTCAATTAATGGAAAATGGTTTTTCATAATACCCAAAGCCAACGTTGAATCCAATCGTGAATCCTTCATTTTCCGTTTCTGATAAATTCTCTATTCTATCCAAGTCAGTAAATGGTAAAGGATGATTGGACATTGTTATATTTAACTGATCATTCCCAGTTACCGCACGAAGAATAGCGTTGGATATCATATTTAAAGCAAGTGGAGGTGTATGAAAGGGTTGATTGTTGAAAAATCCTGTGAGATTGTTACCAGAGTTGGTTGTTTTAAGTCCAACAACGTACTGATAGTTTACTCTAGGTAGATTTGCCTTTGACTACAAATAACAATTTCATTCTTTAAAAAAAATCGTTTTATAAACAGACGGGTGAATAACGTGTCAATTTGGTAAAAGTTTACCTGTTCTAGAATATAATCTTCAAATGTTTTTGAGCCAGTGTCCGCAACATCGGACTTTTCTGCTGCAAACTTTTTGTACTCTTGACAAATTTTACTCTCAGCTAAGTCACAGTCCACCGTTGTGACAGGCTTACCAGACAGAGAGTATTGCTAAGAATTGTATAAATAATATTTGCTACACATATTTGATACTGTATTAATTATTATTTCTTAATTGAATTGAATTGAAAGTATAGTTTGCTCTTACGCTCAAGTCAATATCACGGTTTTCTGGTATAGCTGCGTCAGGCATCGTCTTCAACATTATCAAAGCGATAATCAAAAAACATACTGGAACCGCGGTTTGAGTCACTAAAAGTAATTTATTTCGAATTGCATACAACCATTTCTTCATCAACATTGCCCCGAGCTATAAAAACATCAGCGTGTTAAATTTCATATCCGATATGCTCTAATTTTCATCATAGCATTTCCTGAATTTGTAAATAGAATTAACCTGTTGTAGTAGCAATTGAAATCCTTCATTTCTGTGGTCAGTATCGGGACTGAGTCTCTCGCTAGAACCATCATGTAAAGTTTCCACACTGACCTTTACCGGAGCTGATTTGTCATTGCCAAGTAGCTCGGCCTTCTTTTGGTTCATACTCTCTTCGACTTGCGTACCGACTCTGTAAAGAATAACCATGTAACAAAGGACCTTTAAATTGAAAAAAGTGGGACGTTTGTCAATTAGAAAAGCACTAATTTTCTACTACTTCATGAAAACTTCTTCCATTTGGGTGATAGAACAACCGTAGCTAGCTACTCCCAGTTCCTCTCTTCTTCTTTCCAGTTCCTCAAACATTTCTGGAAACATGTAGGATTTTTCGTCTGGTAAAGAGTAGCTCAATTCAGCACCAATGTTTTGGTCTATGTGAACTTCAGGGATACGTTGCTGGAGTAGTTGTGTGATCAAATCCACTCTGCAGTTACTTTCTTTTACGATAATCAAATGGTATCCTCCGCCTTTAAAAGTAATAAAATGCGTACGCATGTTAAAAACCCGGTTTATAGAGATTTGGCTCCAATATTGAACACTCGGTCCATAATCATTTAATACCGTATTTCTTTTTCAGAAACAGCGAGCTTCCGCAGCATTGCGCTTGGCCTTCAGCCATAATGGCAATTCTATCTCCGAGTAAGTCTGCCTCGTCCATAAACTGTTGTAATGTCAATTATACCAATTTATTCCAGCTCACAGTTTTTAATTCTCCTGCACGCTTTTTTAACTAACTTTACACTATCTGGTTAACTATCTTACATGAGTAGAAAGCACAATGGTCCTTCCTTTCTTCTCATTAGTAATCAAATCCCAGGTTGATCTCCTAGCACCAGGGTCCATGCCGCTCGTCGGTTCATCCAGCAGCACAACTTTACTTCCTCCGATTAACGCAATGCCAACAGACAACTTTCTCTTCATTCCTCCAGATAGAGTTTGGGACTGTGCATGCCTTTTATTTTCCAGCATCATTATTCCCAACATACGATCAATTTCCGCATCAACAAACTGGCCGTCTACACCTTTTAGCTGCAATATGAATTTTACATTTAAATATTTAATTTTTCTTTGATTTTGTACACTACGATCAAGCAATGTAACAATGATTTACCAGACAAAAGAATCTCAAGTGCTCCTCCACAGTCATCTCATCAAAGAGCACATCATGCTGTGGGCATAATCCCAAACTGCTACGAACAGCCTGGATGTCATTTCTAATGTCGTGACTATTCACAATTGCCGTTCCAGTAGTGGGAGGAAACAAACCCGTCAACATGGACATGGTAGTTGTTTTCCCGGCACCATTATGTCCAAGTAAAGCAGTCACTTGATTCTCGTAAAAGTTCAGATGAAGATTGTTGACAGCAACCTTTTTTCCAAATATTTTTGTCAGACCAGCTATTTTTATTCCAGCATGTCCTTTAGGCTCTTTTTCAAATAGATGACTGTGCTTTTGGTGGTGATCATCTAACGGAGGACCAACGATATTTCCAACTGAGCCTCCACGTGGAGTTCCCATCCAATACCATTTCTAAAGGTATATAATTAATGCATATTGTCAGTCTTTAGTTACTTTACTGCCCGCTAAAATGCAATTTGTTGTGCAGCGTTTGGCTTACTGTGAAGGGAAAGTACCACGGGAGAGGAACTCCAAAATCTCCCGGATATATTGCTTCAATGTAAATTGCCAATAAAAAGTACAAGACACCATCGAATAATAGCATGATGATAATATCTAGAATTGAGAGATTATCATCAGGACTGGCTCCTTGAGTCATCGTACTCCAATGTATTCCAGCTCCAGTTCCCTCAAACATTGTGATAATTTGGCAGCCAAAGGCCATTCCCGTGTTACTAAAAATACTCATGCCCATTTTTGTGGATTTGCTCAATTCATTGTATCTGCCAACAAATAAAAATTGTACATAGCAGTTTACTGTTCCTTTCCCTAAAATGACATTTTTTTGTGCACGAACTATAAACAAGTAACTTCAAATACCGTGGCTGTAAGAAAAAGTATGGAAAATATGTCAGAAAGAACAGGACACCAGAAGCGGTAGACGCAGAGTTTGCTAAAGAAATAATAAATATACAAATTATGCATAAAAATTTAAGCAGACAAACTATTCTACGAAAATATGAAAAAATACAGTTAAGAAAGACAAGAGTAAAATAATTGCTGAATTTAACCTGCTGAAAAGAAGGTTGAAATAAGGAAACCCAGTGTAATCGTGGAAAATACATAAGCAAGGAAGAACACAAAGAGAAGAATAGAGTCGGCATACGATAAGATTCCTAACCCATCTCCATAAAATGGAATCTAGTAAATTGAGCGATAACCAGAAAAAATTCATTTGATGGCAAATTATTATAATATATCATGGTAATCCAAATAACTATATCCAATTACTGGATGACTTACTTTGTAAAATAAAGTCAATAGGATTGTTGAAATCAATAGAAAAATGAAGGATTTAATAAACCATGCACTCCAATGTAACCAGTTTGGAAGGCCCATAATTTTCATGGATTCCTTGAGCCGTCTCTCTTTTTCGTGAGTAACTGACTTGGCAATATTAATTATGGGATAGATAAAGCTCAACATGAGGAAAAGTGGAAACTGAAGTTGAAGAGCAGCAATGAATCCATCGTCAATATAGTTTGGATAGGGATACCGGCTAAGCTTGATGTTAAATTGATCTACTACGTTCTCATCTGGCACCCCGTATTTCTTTGCTCTTTGTCTTGCAATTTCAATGTCCAGAGTGGTTTGCAGAAAGAGAAAGCCTTCTCTCCAATATCCTGGGGTTCCACCACGTTCAAAGAAATAGTTATCCCATTTATCCTCATCGCTTTCAGGATCCGCTATAAGTTGGTCTCTTACTCTGGGCAGTTGAAATATGTCGTACAATAGCTCCGTTAACCAGCGAGGGGTTATACCAAACGAATTGTCGGAGGTGCTTCCAGTATGCAACGATGCGGGAAACCGAATCGCATACTAAATTTATGAATTTAAACTTTATTTGTTATATCAAATTTATGAATTTTGTAATTGTAAGCGAGTAGGTTCCATACATTGATATGATTTCCAAAGTCTTTAAACACAACAGCGGCCAAAACAGGATTTCCATTTCGTGTGGAGTTTGAATTTGTTGGAATATATGCTTGATCCTTGAGGTATTTATCAATTAAGGTTTCTTCATCCGGAAATCCGTGAACTAAAAATTTTAATTCAAGGAGATTTCAGTCAAGTTATAATATAAAGACTTATAGCGTCATAATGTTCAACTGTGCTTACATTCGTAAGCTCCGTTGTGAGTGACGGTCTCATTGAATTTTCCATGTACTGCGTCCATAACTTCTTTCACGTCAATTGAGTTAGGTGAATACAATATATATTTTCTAGTGAAAATTATTTTTATCCTTTTAAATATACAATAATGAGCAGGTTATCGTAATGTGATTTACAAATTAAAGTTACCCTTTAGGTACTGCTGTGTATCCAGTTTCTACTGGATCTCGCGGATCAAATGACTTGTAAAATGAATCATTTGGAAACTCTTCTGATGTGATGATGCCTCTAATCCCAACCAAAATGATTGTGAAAATTAGAGGAATAAATATTTCAAAGACTGTTTGAACTTTATGTCTTTTCTGGAGAACGTAGTTTTTCCAGAGAAGCAGTCCAAGTTTTTTGGCGATGGAACCCATCTTTGTAGCTTACAAGCACTGAATCCCTTGTACGTGCTTCTTACTTGATTTACTTGTCGAATTTCAAGGCTCATAAACGGTAGTAACCTTTATACTTTTGTTTCCATTTTTGCAAAATTTTCAAAATATTTACGTGAGCACTGGCATCTAAAAGATGTACCAGATTATTATATTTGTAAAGCAAGCTTCTTAAAAATTCTGTACTGTTCACAACCTTCCGAATACAAAATCAGTGTGGCAGATTTAGAACCGACTCTCTAAATAAATAAATGGACAATGCAAAGTGTGATTCAGCAAGAAAGCAACAACACGTTACTTTCTACACCACTTCAAATCATCAAGCAGTAGGACATCAATCAGTCATCACCATAATATGCGGTTAAACACGTAAGCGAAAGATTATTTTCAGGCTTTAAAGGACTGATAGGCACGGTGCAATAATAGTGAAGAAAGCGCAAATAGTTTATAGTACGAACGATGAAGCATATGACCATGACTCCATCGTTTACTATTTTATCCAGGCAAGTAATTTTAGCAGTGTTGCATTGTTTTATCACTTTTCCTACTTAGCCAAAAGTAATCATTCCTTTTCCCTCTTGCATCATCGTCATCAACTTTGTTTGTTTAAGTGATCAAATGTCTATGTCATGTTTATACTTACACAATACACAATACTTCGTCATCAGTCGCTTTTGTCAAAATGAAAATGTGTGTTATCAGGGCGAAAATAAATAGAGTCGGGTACAACTCAAGTTGCGATGTGCACATCGGCAATGTCTATCTATAATCTTATGGTAATCAAATCATCCACACGAATGAACAGTCCGGGCGTATGATTTTATTAGTGTGCATAGCACGCACTGACGTTTTCAGTTTGCAATCTTCTTTCCAAAAATATGCTTGTTGATATTAATTTCGGTAAGCTGCTTGACATTTTCACAGTTTTCCAAAGGTGTTGGTCAGGAGAATTTTTTATTATCTTATCTTGTCAGAGCTGAACAGGTGCTAACAGGATGATCATTACTGTATACACGTTATCTCATGCCAGTACTAGACCTTATATAAAATATTTAGCTTAAGATAAGCTATACAATTGAATTGCGCGTTACTCGCACACATAGTAAAATATGCGAAACACTCGTGACTATTTATGTACAAAGAGACAGGATTATAATTACAAAACGTAATATAACTAGATAGAGATGGTCAATTTTAATTAATTTTTGCATGTAAAATCAATATTACTGTTTTTCTCGCATTGATGTTTGCGAATTAAAGTCTGGTTCTGGTAGTTCTCAGACGTGCCTTCTAAACAATTATTTCATCATCACGAGAAAATAGAAGTGCTTTTTGCAGTGAGGTAAGGTAACCAACTCTAAGATGGGAAGTTACAACTTGTAATTTCAATGTCTACTCTACTACATGTTTTAATGCAGTACCTATTACAAAAAATAAATATTATATTTATTAGTCATAAAAATGACATGTTTACGTTGGCTAATTCAAATTCAGTTTTTTACAATTAAAAAAAATACTTTTAAACTTTTTGGCTTAAAATTTCATTTCACTGTTGTTATTGTGCTTATAAGAACATTTTGTACAAAATTAATCTCAATGTTTGGTTTTGTAAATTTTTGGAAAATAAAAATAGAAAAAATCCCTAAGTACGAACGAAAATAGCAACTATTAAAACCCAAACACCACACCTTCATAAACATTAATGTTAGGTTCGATTGCAATATCTGGAAATATGCTGAAAATTGGACATTTTGCAGCACTAACGTTAAAAATTAAACCACACGATCTACCGACTGAATTTAACCTAAAATAGATTATTTTTAGTATTCAAAATAAAAACTGTTTTTATTTTTTTAATTTTTTTTAAAATTCTTCATTTAATTTCTATGTTGAAGGTTTGTTCAGAAGATTTAACAAGAAACTTATATTGAGCACGATTAAAATGGACGATAGAAATATTAGATGAACAAGATTTTTTGTTATTAAACTAATGCAGTCTCTGGCTAACAAATTATTATTGCCATCAGTGAAATTCAGTGTTACGAATCAAGCTATTTCGTTGATGCCAACTTTACAGCTATATTCTTTGATTCAAAATTTGATCGATTGTTCGATCAATAATACGTAGAAAAACACGAACATGATATAAATTGGAAATCGACAAATTGATAGCTTATCACTATCACGTGTAAAAAATGTATGTAATCGGCTTTCTTGAATTATTATGTACAAAAAGTAGAACTACAATTTCCGTCTACACCTTGTTGCATGTTTGTCACAAGCAGTTTAGGCAAGACAGTGGATTTTCTGTACTATGCAAAGTTTTCAAAATGTTTTGATAGGACCTTTCGGGGCAAAATGAAAGTTTCAAGGAAAAGTAAGTTTACTTCCATTTTGGTTCAAATCTCGGGTCCAATTTGCATTAAAAGGGTTCTAATTATTTTTTCATAAGTATAAATTATTTTGCTTTTAAGTACTGCTTATTAGTTGATTATTATAGTGATAAACATGCTTTCCCTACACAGGGTACTGGAATTGCAGCATCAAAAAAATCTTATCAGCAACTGACAACTTGTGAGTTTTCTCTGTTAGACAAAAGAACTGTCTTTTCAAAATATTAATAATAACAGAAGAAAAACTTATTATTATGTTTGAATTCAATACTATCCCTATCTCAGCACGCACACACGACGACGATATAAGCTCGTATCAACGATTAACGACCACAGCCATTTATGTCCATGAAGAACCATTCCATCATAATATCCGCTTTCAGCCACTCACGTCAATCTTTGCTTTGCCGTTGCCTGCAATCTACAAATTGTATAATGTACTACTACACATGTAACCCGCAGTGGTATTCTCAGCCAGTTTAACGTCACACGCTCAAACTAAATTATATAGATGGTATAATTTATTTAAAATATTTACCGCTCCTACAAGCAAGAAGTAACTTACCGAATCTTATCATTTAAGGAATTATTTGGTTAGTCATTTCAGCATACGCTTTTAATGATTCACTTCTTTGGTCTATAAATATACCACAAGCAAAACGCGATTGTGAATAATTCATCATGAACAAAGATCAGCAACGTCTTACTACAAAAAAAGTAAAGCATGTCTTTTCCTGATTCCATCCATGCATCGATCGTCAATGTATGTACCTTCTTATTATGATCTTTCAGCTATTAACCAACCACACCGCCATGTAACCGAGCCGAGCATGTAAAATGTATTAATTTTATATAATGTGACATTATAGTCAATTTATATTCACCAAAACAAGAAGAAACAGAGGACCAACAGCGCTATCGTCACACCACATGCATGCAGTATTTCATCGTCATCATCATCACCGTTATCAATACTACTGATAAAGTCAAGATGCGTCATTTAAATTTGTCTTGCTCAGAGCTATTTTACTAACGACATGATCGCATTAAAAGAAATTGTACTCCACCAAATATGATGTGTAAGCTCAGAAAAATATATTCGTCAGCAATACATTGACAGTTTGTGCCAAACCGCTTGACAGTGACACCAGCAACATTATACCACGAACACCAAACCAACCTGTTGCAGAAAGGAAGAGCAAACCTTGACAAATTATAATAATATAAAAATATGTACTAACAAGAGTACATACTATGTCCACATGTACCTTCATTTATATTTAATAATGACACCAAATTCGATGTTAGCGTGCCTCATCCTGCAACATTCTTCAATTTGTCATTATCATTCCAAATCAGAGAATACATAANTGTAATAATTATTGTGTAAATAAATACACGCCTACACAATTACAACGTGATATGGTTGTGATAATTGCATGTTGAAACATGCATTTTTAAAAATTCAATAAAAAATCAAAACCATCGGCCATATGCACACTTTTTTTAACTATTTAAAAAGAATGAAAGCAGACAGATTTTATCTACATCTCTTTGTCAAAGATATACATTCTTATTGCATAACAGAGCAGTTAAAAAAATATATATTACTTCATCCTCCTACTATGCAATATCAATCGAAATAAACCGCATGTGTATAAGAATTCAACATTTAGTTAGGCACTCTAACTTATTTTCTCTATCAATAATTTTGTACTTTGCCATGCATGCATGCAAGCATTTTTTAAAAAAAAGCGAAACTCTTGCTTGCTTGCTTTTACTGCTAATAATATTGCAGTAGTAGGTGCTGATCGTGCTCTTTCATCCTTCTATTGTGTAATGTTGAATATCAGACCATTTTTCAAGCACACACATGCGAAAGAATGATAATGTATTTTTTATTAGGGATATCCTCTTTGATACGCGATCCAAGAAAGACCAAGCAAAGCCAAAAGACCAAATCGGGTGTCGTTCGCTTGCCGTTCCTTTCCACAGGCAGTACTTATTCAAATCAAATAGCTTCAGTCTGATTCTCAAAAAGCTCATGCATACTCACTCAGCTAGCAGCAGCATCAAAGCACAATGCTTTAAAAGAAGAAAAAAAGGGTTGAGTGCGGAGCGGAGGAGATGAGAAGGTATACACAATTTACAAATACGGCAGGAATCCCATAGCTTCACTCCATAGTACCTACTTGTATTCTATAAAAAGCGGAGAGCTCGCTCGCTCACTCGTAAACATATTTAAAGAACAACACCAAAAGAGAAACAGAATCAAAGTGAAGCACACACAAAACATAATAAGAGACCCCCTTCTCTCTCTCTCTCTCACTCGCTCCTCGTTTCTTTGAAGTTTCAAGTTGAACCACTTTACTTCCACAACAGCAGCATCAGTATAATCATAGTAAAAGCAAAAGCACAACATAGAAGTACATATCTAGGCAAGTCAAATAGAAGAGAAGAAGAAAAAAATTGTAGAAAAAAGAATTCCAAAAAGTTTTTCATGCATCTTGCATAGAATACGTGTCGTCGTGCTGTTATGCTATGCAGAACTACATGGCATATTGTTGAACTATTCATGAAAATGCTATGCTGTTGCCGTTGGTCCTCTTTAATAATTTCGTTTTGTTATAGTAGTGGTGGTGGTGGTGGTGGTGCATGGTGGTGAGAGGATGACGATGATGATGATGATCACGATGATCATGGCAAAGCTTGTTAGTTGGCTGCTGCTGGCTGCTTCTGTTATAATAATATGACGATATGCTATGTTGAGTAGGAAGAAAAAAAATTGTTTTTTTTCAGTGTGAGGGAGGAGGATAAAAATGTATGTGTTCATGTTGTTGGTTTGGTAGTAGTAAAATTGTGCAAAGAGCAGTGAGGATGATACGAAAATGAATGAAGCGATAGGAGGAGGATACATAATATAACTTTTCATGAACTGCTGAGAGCTCTGATGATAGTCAAGTGGTAATACAACAACTAGCAGTGGTGGTGGTGGTGGTAGCAGTGTTGGATGGAACTGATTTTAACTCTATTTTCCATTTCCAGAAGTAGTAGAAGAGCCACAGGGGAGTTCCGGGAAAAATGAAATATATGGGCTTGGCTAATCCTCTAGTTTGGCCACTTGTAACACTAATCTTTTTATTAATTTTTTTTATTCAGTTGTTTATATTTTGGAAGAGAAAAAAAATTGTGGAGGAAAGCATCTCTGCACCTGAGTGTGCAATATATACAGTGATAGATAACACCAGCACGCTGCTGCATAGAAGGGAAGAAAAGTGCAGTGGAGAGAGGGGAAGGGCTTTTTGATATTATTAATATTATTTTTTAAAGAGGTTTTCATCAAAATGCAGGCAATCAAGTGTGTTGTGGTGGGCGATGGGTAAGAAGACAAAAGTATTAAATTATGATGACTAGTGTGTCATTCTTTGTTAGCAAATTTTAACTACATGATGGAAAGTTCTCTAGTAGTTTGGTTGGTGTTTGATGTGATGGGATGAAAATTTTGGTAAAATTTTGGTGGTAATGACGGGTGGAATGCTTGTTTTTTTACAGTGCCGTGGGTAAAACCTGTTTACTAATTAGTTATACAACCAATGCATTTCCTGGGGTGAGCTTTTAAATTTACAAAGTGCATTATTTGTATCAAGAGAGTTTTGGTTGATAAAAAGTGTTGTTGGAACGATTTAAACTTGACGTTTGTTGTGGGGATGTTCTTTTCCAGGAGTACATTCCAACGGTATTCGACAATTACTCTGCAAATGTGATGGTTGATGGGAAGCCAATTAACCTTGGGTTGTGGGATACTGCCGGTAAGCTAATTTTTACATTTAAAAAGTTTGTGTGAAGTTGAATAGAATTTAACGTGTTGATGCGCATAGATTATTACTTTAAATTAGATTATTACGCGTATTCTGTGTTGTTAATGTGCTGTACGGTATTATCTAATTCTTTACAAATTCCTTTTGAGTACAGGTCAAGAAGATTACGACAGATTGCGACCACTATCATATCCACAAACTGATGTTTTCCTTATTTGTTTTTCCCTTGTTAATCCGGCCTCCTTTGAAAACGTTAGGGCAAAGGTATACCACTAGCTTTAAGACATGCCTTTTTGTGACATTGTAAATTAGTTAAACTGTTAACTTGTATGAAATTTTAATCAATGTTTGAATATATCAACGTAAATATTGTAGTATTTGTATACATACATAAGTCAACTCTTGAGTTAATATATTGTAAATGAACCGTAAAATGTAATTTTGCAGTGGTACCCTGAAGTACGGCATCATTGTCCGAACACACCAATAATACTAGTGGGGACAAAACTAGATTTACGTGATGACAAACCAACCGTCGAGAAGCTTAAAGAAAAGAAGCTTGCACCCATTGCTTATCCACAGGTACATACTTTAACTTTCTGAAACGTTTCATAAATCACGCGTTTCAGTGCAATAATGTCAGCAGCAGTATGGAGAGTCTTAAGTTTTTGTTTTAATTTTCAGGGACTATCAATGGCGAAGGAAATTATGGCCGTAAAATATTTAGAATGTTCAGCCCTTACACAAAAGGGACTGAAAACTGTGTTCGATGAGGCAATACGGGCAGTATTATGTCCAGTGCCCAAACCTAAACCAAAAAGATGCAATATTCTCTGAGCGCACATACAAGTTTTATCCTTTTCAGTTTTAAAATTAATGCTAAGATTAACAAAATACGTATATTTAATTATTATCAAAGATTGATTGTTGCATTTCTTTGTTGCTGTTTCACCTACTACTACCACAAACCACAACTGGATGTAATATATTGTATTTAACAATAACTCTTTATCGATTTAAAAAATTTCTTACTGAATCGTATTGTTGTATTATTAATTATATTACTATTATACCTATTAATCATCTGTGCTTTTATTAGTTGTTATTTAATTTATAATTAATTACGTTACATCAAGACAAAACAACAACTACCACCTATAATTGCTAGTTATATTACTTAATGATCAGTTAATATATTCGAGAGTGAAATTTTAAGTGTATCACTGTTATAATCTTCATATATAAAATGCCTTGTGATGTTGTAAATACTAATTAATCGAAATAGACATGCATACTATATTATTATGACACTATGAAATACGAAAAATATACTCCTTATACAATACAAAGAAACAGAAAAATCGCTCGCGCTAATGTACGTATTATTAGATTTTACAATGGTAATCAAAAGTCGGAGAAAGCGTGCAAATAGACTACTACTGATACTATGAGCAAACTAAAATATATTGTTGTATTAAAAGTAAGAGATATAATTGCTGTAAATTATGATTATTATATAAATTGTATGCAATAATCTATTTCTCTAATTTCTTTACTACAATTTTCTTAAAAACGTGTACTATTATCTATGAATTACGACGTTTTCACTGAATATCAGAATTAATCAGATGTTTGTCTGTCTACCACAAATTTTTCTGTCCTGCGTAGAAAGCGAAATAACTGCGGCGATATTAATGTAGCGCTGTCACCAACGCTGTTTTTAACGTATTTGCATTTTCTGTGTATTTGTAAGAAAATCAAAAAATGAACAATGAAAATTATATGCTAAAATATTGATATATTTATCATGATAAAATTGAAACCACTCTATATATATATATACCTTTATATTGTTTACAAATTTTCTTATGAATGGCAACAAATCAGCCTAATATTCACACACGGTCTTATGGTATTCGAAAAGAACCGCTAGTATATATATATATATGTACATACTAAATAGCTTATATATAATCCGGAAATATATTATCAACACAAATTTACCGTTATTATTCAAGTCTTTTTTGATTGTTAAGCTGTTAAAAGTAATGTTGGAAAATATTTTGCTTTTACTACCAATCATTTGATTTGAAAGCATTTCAAATAGCATTTTTGGTAAATGGCACTTTTTCACACGCTGTATTTTTTAATGCAATTATGCACTGTTTAAGTTTTGGTATATGCACAAAGATATGCAGGGTTTGTTTGCTATTTTCTACTTGTTGTGTAATGTGGTTTCATTAGTCATTCACAAGCTAATATTTATATTATCTATAACTAACAATGAGCAATCTTGTATTAGGTAGACACAATATCATAAAAATCCAAAAGCTTCCCCATCCGCTCGATTCAAGAATTTTCAAAACCTCCCAATGCTCATCATTGTGTAGTGTAAGTAGTATGTAAGAGATGCAACGCGACCCTAACTGGATTTTGATTGCCAAGCGACTTTGACGTTCTATGGCAACATTGGTAACCTTCCAACCGCAATCTTTTAAATAAAGCACCAATATGTTGATTAGGCGTTTACATGAATAGCTAACACCTTTGCTAACACCGCTAGCACCACCACGTTATGTAGCATTCATGTCTTCTTTATATTAAATGGCATACTTTTTCACGCATCACATTACTGGAATATCAGGGAAAATCCATCCATTTTAATAAATTCAATTTCCTGCTTTGTGCAGAAGCTTTGCATTTAGTTTCTTAAAACAGGAATGCTATAAGTTTCTTACAACTTCCATCACGGCTTTAAAAAGGACTCGGTCTGTGTAAAAATTCATTATGCTCCAGACTCCAAACTCGTCTTCTAGAAGAGGTAATAATTGTTTGGACAATTCTTCAAACGGCAGTTCAGAAATGGATAGGTTAGTTTAATCCGGCTCTTACAAGGCTTGTTAGTGTGCAGTGTCATCTTGCCACATCATGTCTCAACAAGTTAAGTTGACAATGTTGACATTGTATAATATCCATTTTTATCAAACAGTTTCAGAGCTCGCGATCTGTCCATCAGTCGAAATCGAACTTCCATGGATCAACAGTATCATCGTCATAAGCATAATCAAAAACCGCGTAACCTTTTTAAAAACATGCCAGAAATGCCAGCTCATTATTATCCACAGTATATTTCCAACCATGGTCGCTGGGAAGCACCTGAGAATTTTATGATTCCAGGATGCGGTAACGGGATGCCTCGTTTTGGTGGACCGCTGAGAGGAATAGACAAGGAACATGTTGACTTTCATACTTTGCCTATGCTAAAGCAGTCACCAAAACCTTTACTTGAAAATGAAGAAGACAAAATATCTGACGAAGAGTACCACATACAACTTAGGAACTATCCAGAGTTGCCACTCTTGGCACATGAAAAAATTCGAGAGTTGGGAAATGAAATAATCGATTGCTACACCGTGCAACTGTGTAAGTTTTTCAACGATTCCTTGATCGAGACTACTCCAAGTCCTAACGGCTTTGCAGTGCTCGCAAAAAAGGATCGTACAGGTAGGTTATAAATGGCGTTGGTTGTAGTCACTAGTAATAGTAATTCAACATATTGAGATATATGGTACAAATCTAAATTCACTAAATTGCATGTTGGCTTTTAAAAATTTATAGCACAGAGATGGTTGATGGTTTTCAAAAATGAAAGAGGTCGAGTCGTTATTTTGTACAACAAACTTCTTACTAGCCAATTATTAGTCCGTTGCTTGAACCCAGTTTCCGTTGAGGTTGAGGCAGCAAGAAATCCTTGCAACTTTCCTCATGAAAATTGCGTTTTTACGTTTGGTAATCACGCTATGGCGAGCAAATTCGTGCATGACATACACGAAAGTCAGTCAATTCTTTGGAATCATCGTGAAATGTTGATGGAAAATTCATTGCGAGGACAACATCCAGATTGCTTTGTGGAAAGTCAAAACTTTGGATATTGTACTCCAAGGCCGCTATCGGCAAGACCGTCCCCTGGATACTTGATGATTTCTCCAGATATATATCCATCACTAACACCTAGAATGAAAGTATTGCCTCCCGTTCCTCAACTCCAACAACACAGACAGAAACGCTCCCCCTTTACCGTTAGTAGCCGCACACCTCAAGCAGATTCGGACGAGAACTGGAGGGGCAGATCAGGCAACGATTCAACTCTGCTTGTCGAATCAAATGTGAGTGCTCTATCCACTCCTAGTTCGGCAACGCAGTCACCAATAAGGAAACGATCAAAAGGCTCCAAAAATGACACGTTGAATTCACCTGGTGGTGACGGAGATTTTGTCTATAATAGTTTAACTCATTCAATGGCGTTACAGCAAAATGCTCCAGTTACCGTTACACCTCATAGTCCAACTTCAACAAAAGATGAATCAACAACCACGGAATGTGAAGTCTCCAGTGGACGTAAGTTTAGAGCATCCGAGGTACTAGTCAGCAGCAAACGAGACGTGGGAACCGGAGGTTTAAATTTTGAATAGAGTGAAAGATACTTGATGCTTCATTATTTCACAGTCTATCGTAATATTGTTTATTTTTTATTTCAATAGCCCCAGATGAAGAATTCTTCTCATTAGGATCGGGAGAAATACAAGTGATCGATCACGGAGAAGACCAATTTGATGAGCTCAAATCATATACCTCAGAGGGGCAATTAATGTTCTCTCAGGTTTTATTTGGTTGGAATAAGGTCAGACGCGCGGAAGGATGCCATAATCCCAGCGTTCGATGGTGGATAGGGGCTGCCATCATTGGACCGGATACACGAAAAGGCGAACCTTCCAGAATCCGTGAGTTCAAAGCAACTTTTTCAGATGAAGAATCAGCGAACAAGTTTGCAGAGCTTTTTCAACAGGTATATAAATAAAGTAAATTATAGCAATAATAGTGCTACTATTTATTAATAACATTTATGCTTGCAATAAAAAAAGTTATACAACTTCATAGTATGTATTTTTGTATTTTCATAAATAGGGAGCAGTCAAAGGAAACAATCCTGAAGTGCGAAAGAAATATCTGGCACAATCTCTGCGAGTATAAGAAAATTCTGATAGCTTATAGAATACCACAATTTATAGCTTTTTGATAATTATCATCAGTTAAAAGTAAAACGTACCGAGTATCAAGTATCAAGTATATTATATGAATTTTAACATTGCACGCACTGTAACGTAAAGTTTCTGCCACGCGAACAAAGCATACAAATACGCTTCATGGACAGGAGTACTCATGAAAACTTACAACTTTTTAATTGACAAAAAAGTATAAAGTCAAGAAAAAACAATAAATTACCAATTTTCTCTCATTTTATATAGCTGGATATAATACTGAATTGGCGTATTGAATAATAATAATTATTGTATTTAAGATTTATAATGTAAGTCGATTACGTTTTTAAAAGTTATTTATTATAGTGAGGTTTTTAATATTATACTATACATTGTTGTTTATATTATTATGTACAATTTATGATTTTGTGAACATAGTAGTGTAATTAAATAGTTAATGTGGTCAAGTTTGTAAATATTTTTGAAATATTTATTGAATAATTAAAAACAAATTAACATTGTTTTGAAAAGACATCAATCCATTTACACCAAAAGTTTAGACTAACAGAGATCATAATAAAAAAGCCTTTCCAAACTTTAGAATTTACATCTTCAGTTTAGTTTAGATACATATAACAGCATGCTTCCTTTTTGATTAATTTAAACTGAGATTGATTAAAACGTGTTTTTTTTACACTTCACCAAGCGGTGGTGTAAAATGTCACTTTCGCTGCTCTGTTTGCCCCATTACAAAGAAGCCGACCGTAGCGGAGAAAGAGGAAAATGTGCATTTGTACTTTTGTGTTATTCTTCTCAGCAGGTGCATTATTCTCTATCTGCTGTGTTTTGCATTTATTTACAAAGTACAGTTTAACATGCAATTATGTTAAAACCTTTTCAATTAAACTCCTCTAAAGACTATAAAACATAAGTAAAATTGAATACATGAAAGCGACGACCAGCTAGGTAATTTTATTTTAAAAGTTGAAAACAAGAAGGAAGAACAGGATAAAAAGTAAAAAAGTGACCAGTCTTGTATGGTGTAAAAGTTTGTTTGGAAAAGGTCAAAAACTGCAGTTACCGTTTGTTATCAGAATTGTTTTTCTGGGAAGTTTATTCTTTATATTGGCTTCAAAATGTCTAGAAGCTTGCAGCAGTTAGGGAAGTTGTGGCTAAAATGTAACTCATCTATTGCACATGGTATCAACCCGCTGCTTCTCCGTCAACGTTTCAATACTTCCGTGGCGATAAGGACAGCGTCAGTTGTGTGTTCGAGCAGTTTTATTTGCACCAGGACTTATTCGCAGTCACCATCTTCGAGTAAATTTGTTTCGTAGTTTATTTTGCTTCTAGCTAGACACATTCCACTTGTCAAATAAGCATGTTTCAAAGGGTTGCATATATATGGCACGGTGTTGAAATTAGTATTGAATTTTTCTATTTTATTTACAGGTCAAATCGGTAAAGGAGAAGACAGGATAAAGCTTTTTATCGACCCCCAAGTTCAAAGTCTTCTAAAGGAACTAACAGGAAGAGATTTTAAACGTATTTTTCGCAAACGGAAAATTGGTCAGAAATTCAAGGAACCAAAATACACGTTTATGACTGAGGCTCAATTACAGAAGACTCGCGAAGAGGCAGAGGAAAAGGCAGATAAACTACTGAAGATGCCGCCTGTACTTCGGGCCCGAGAACCAATTGATAAACTGTTAGAATTTGATCCGTTCATGCAAGGAGATGAACGTTCCACTTTGATTTTTACGGATATTTCTATGAATATTTCCGACAGGGTACATAACATAATAAAAATTTACTCAGTTATAAATACTATAATCGCAAGTGAAGGTTTCTTATCTAGGGTGAAGCATATTTATACTTGATTTTTTTTGTAAACGAAAGGATCGTATTATTGTGGCACGAGATCCAGATGGCAGTCTTCGACAGGCGACGTGGGAGGAAAGAGACAAAATGAACTCTATATATTTTCCATCTCCTGAAAAGGAATTTATCGTGCCAAGGATGTTCACAGACCCAGAGGCTTTTCAAGCCGTATTAGAACGCGCGAGCGAGGAAGATAATTCGTATGAATTTATTCTTGATCGCGCATGTCTGCAATTTGAACCAGATGATCCGTTATATATTTCAGCGACAGAATCCACATATGACGCTATAGACAAACGCGGCAACTACGACATGTTAAAATCTACTCGTCATTTTGGTCCAATAGTATTCTATCTAGTAAGAGTACGTAAAATGGATGGAATTCTTTTTCATTCCATAAGAGAAAAACGGTACGTCAAAAATATTTTTTGAATGCGTATGTACTTGGTCAAATAAATTATTTGAACTAGTTTGTATAAGTATAAGGAATATGTTTTTTCTTTAATTTTCAGAGTTGAAACCGACGCTGTGAATCTAGTCTCTTTGTTTCATATCTTGTTTCCAGAAAGCAAATCAAGGATCGCAGATAAAAATGTAAATGCTATTGAGAAGATAAAGAAGTATATACAATTTGATGCTGTTAAGAAAGGAGAACTTGAACTGGCCTTAAATGCATACATTGAAGAGGAAGAAAACAAAATGGAGCTAGAAGAAGGTCTCAAACGACAACATGGGCTTCAGTCTTAATCATGTTAAATAATAAAAGTTTTAAGCAATGTTTCTAAACTATTTAGAAACTACAATGTAAAGGACGGTTTATTAGTTTTTTGGTAAACTAAATTATACGATAAATATAACTTGAAACAATAATGTAGACACGATTGCTTCTTTTTTATTTTAGTGTGCAATTAAAGTTGAAAAAAACTGATTTGTCCCATTGCTTTTCATGTACACAAATTTTCTTTTGCATTTTTTATGTATTGGCTACCATGAAGTTGCAGGTGTGCATATTTAAACTCTTCCTTCATTGTCATTGTATTTGTTCAGCAAAACAAAGCAGAGAATGTAAACATGGTCATGAGCAACGTGCAACGAAAGAAGAAACAAACGATAAGCACCATGCATCAAAGCTAAAAAAGCTGTCGCTGTCGCTTATTCTGTCAGACAACTTACTAGAGAGTGTTCTCTAGCTAAGCTAGCAACATGGGTTTTTCATTGAGTGTCTTGTTTATATCGATCGTTGAACACACCATAGGCATATTGCAGGCATGCATGATATGATTGTACACAGTACACACACACACATTTTACATCTGTGTGAGTATTACTGGATTCGCTGGAACTTGGAAAGTTGATGACTGGAGAGAAAAGAATGTTTGCTAGTTTTTTTTAGATCCCAGTGAACTTTCTCTCTGATGTTCTATTTCCATTTTTTACATGCTTTCGCTTCCTCTTGTTCCAGATAATAGTTTGGATTCCAAACTTTGGAACAATCTGGAAAATGGGAAGAGAACATTTTAATGCACCTTCTTTACTCAATCCAATTTTGATATAACGAATATTAATTTGTTGCACTATCCTATTGCTATTTCTGAGTTAATTGAGAAGATAGTGAAAGCAGAGGGTAAGCATGTATTCAACATGCTTTCTCTGCATGTGCAAAGTCTGATTTAATGCTGATGCAAGCCTTGACCAAAACATGTTAAACATTTTTGCCTTCCTACTCTTGAGAAGCATTCTTTGACACAAAATATTCGACAGTAGCAGAAATTATGCAGCGATTTCACAAAACTTGTGGATCTCTGATAGAGTTCTCAAATAATTACTGCACGGCTGAGAGACAGAGAGCAGAGACTGATTTTAATGAAGGCGTTGTCTTCAGTGAGAGCAAACTGAAAACCAACAGGATTTTCCAGGTTCGACTGGACAGGAAGGTAAATTCAGAACACCAGGTAAGAAATGTTTGGAATCACTTATTGGATTGACTTTTGAATGATATTTTTGTTTTTCAAATTTTCTATTGAACAGGTTGGTTTTTGGTCTGGCGGAGTGCAATTAGGAGTGACAATTGTTGATCCGAATGAGCTCCCGAGGGAAACTGTGCCGCAAAGTGCTACTGAGCTTCGATATGGAACATGGGTAAGTGTAGACGAACAATTATTACTTAAGTAATACTTCTCAGAATTGCATATAGGCATGCTGTATGCATATTACTAATTTTTTCTACCTGCAGTTAATGGCTAGTAAAACTATTTTGAAGGATGGAGAAGTTCTTATTGAAAACTATGGGTTTGACCTAGAAAATCTTCAGGAAGGAGATACTGTTGGCCTTATGAGGACAAATCAAGTAATAATTTTTGTTGTAACATCATCATTGCAAATTTGGTTAAACCAAATATGAAAACATGGTTTTTTACAGGGATCACTAGTCTATTTTATTCAAGGAGTGTCACAAGGAGTTGCCGTTTCGTTTGTGCCTGAAGATGTTTATGTTATCTGTAATCTTTATGGAAAATGTGCAAAATTGTCCGTGGTTGACGTTCAGCCATACGAGCAGTGTAAGAAAATCCAATGCATGCCTTTTCATTAGCATTTTGTCTGAACTTTGATTAACATTGGTAAAATCTTATTGTGTGATTGTTCTGCATTGACAGGTAGCAATACCGTAGAATATGTAGTACATAGCGAAATTGAGACCAATAATGATGCCGCAGTTCCTGAGTACTCTTCCCATTTCCAAAGCCTTGATAACAATTCTAGTCGAGATAAGTTACGGTTCCACACAAAATGTGGACCTCTTGTTAAACTATCCAACAATCAGAGAACAGCAGAAAGAAGAAGACCGTTGGAAGAATTCAATAATTCTGTTGTACTAACGCATAGACCTCTCAGGGAAAATGAGCTGTTCCAGGTGAATATTAATAATGTTTTAGTATGAAATTTGCATTAAAGTTCGAGAATCATAATAAAAATATTAAATGACCAATGTGACCAAAGAACTATATAAGGTATCACTTTTTTTATTATATCTCTCTGAATGTGATTTTTAGATTCGTATAGACATGCTAGTTCACAAATGGTCAGGCTCTATCGAGTTTGGTTTGATAACCCACAATCCAGAAGAATTCAACTGCGGGGTGGATTTCCCCGCAACCTTAACAGTGCTTCGAAATGGTTCTGTAATCATGAGTGGAAATGGTATTCTCCACGACGGCAAAGCTACAAACAGTCCGTATATTGGTTTAAATTTGGATCAATTACAAGAAGTAAGTACAAGTACTCATACAAGGGTTTCATTTAATAAAATATGATTACTGTTTGGCATTTATAAATAAATCCGCATAAATGTAATATTGCTTATTGGTATAGGGAGACCGACTAGGAGTAATGAAAAAGTCCTGTGGCGATGTAGTATATTTTGTAAATGGGGAATCTCAAGGTGTTGCTGCGACTGGAATCAATCAGACAGTATATGGAGCCGTCAATTTGTACGGAATGTGTAGTAGGGTACGCTATTAAGCCCTTCATTATGTAATTGTATCTGAAAACTTATTTTTAATATGTGAAAAATAATGATGTTCCTCAACTTACCCCATATACACAGGTTACGATTGTTGACAGAAATGACCATGAAGAATACAACTTAAGACTGAATGTTCGGGAACCTGTGGATGTCATTGCAAACAGTAATAAATTATTTATTCGTTTAATAAGTGAGAAACATGCCATGCACTTTGAAAATATATTATATCATGCTTTCTGTCATTATAGTCGAAGAAACTTCTGAACTTTTATTCCATCCACATTGTGGCTTCCATGCAGCTGTAATTAATAATGGCAGAACCTGTCACAGACCGGAGTAAGTGAAATTTATTTTTTGGGTGAAAAGCTGTCTCTTTACTATTTTATACTTTCTTATAATTGTATTTGGTATTCACTCTAGAGCTAGCCAGGACTTTAATCACGGGGTACCGAAATCAACAATTTATTTACAATTTACTATAATATGCTTAATTTTATTGACAATATTGTTGTCGTGTAGGTCGTTCTAACTAATCGGACTCTTAAGTCAAACGAAATGTTTGAAGTTCGTCTCGATAAAATGGTTAAAAAATGGGCTGGTTCAATTGAGATAGGTGGGGCAAGTTGTCTTTAAATATCGTTAAAGTTTTGAACACTTATTGCACACTTGGTGCAATACAAAATACTTTATTGCTACTGCATTTTGTACGTTCTTTAGGAGTTACAACTCACAGACCTACATCTTTGGAATACCCATGCACAATGACCAATGTCAGATCTGGAACATGGATGATGACTGGCAATGGTAAAAAAGTTAAGCTTTGCTGTTTTCTAATCTGAGTTGTACCACGACTACCACGTATTTATTTATTATAATTTTCTTAGGCATAATGCACAATGGACAGTCAATTATAGATGACTACGGCCAATCTTTGGATCGATTGAAAGTTGGTGATCGAGTGGGCGTTCTTAGAAAAGAAAATGGAGATTTGCATTTTTATGTAAATGGGGTTGACCAAGGTGTAGCAGCAACTGATGTGCCAGATGCTGTTTATGGAGTGATTGATTGTAATTTTATAAGACATAAAAATTGTTAAAAGGTTATTCTGCTTATTTGACAAACATGTGCATGTGCGATTACATCTAATCGTTTAACTGTAGTATATGGACAAGCAGCCCAAGCTACGATCATTGCTCATGACACTAATTACGGACACGACAACTGTTGTACTCATGACACTGATCGTGGAAGTACCGTATGTTTTGGAGGGCTTTCCACTCCATCGGAAGCTGTTACTATTTCGGGAGATCTCAAAGCGTAAGTTAGCGTTTTACCAAATCAAAAGTGACAAGATGGGTTGATTGATGGCGAAGCTTTCTCAATGCACTGCATCTGTTACTTTGTTGCTTTGCTTTGTACACAGGGTGGAAACACAATCACTACAAGATACGCTTGCAATCTTGACTGCCTTACTGTTGGCTCGCGAGTAGGAATGATGCGAAAGTCAGATAATACGCTTCATTTTTTTATAAATGGAGAAGACATGGGCATCGCAGCGACTGATGTGCCGTACAGTGTTTATGCAGTTGTGGATCTCTACGGTCAAGTATGTGTAGTGAAGCAATTTCATGTCTGGAAAACAAATTTGAAAATTCACTGAGTAATTTTTCTTTGAATTTTTGTACACAAATTTCAGTGTGCTCAAGTATCTATTACGAGACTTGGAGATATGTCAATGGTCTCTTCTCAGGTTGTAGAAAGCCTAATTAGCCTCCCCATTACGAATGACACTACCCATCGGTTTAGTCTCTGCTGCGGAAAGAACATTGTACTGAAAAATAACAATTTGACAGCAGCACGAGTGAGGCATTATAATAACTCTGTGATTTTCAGCTCCACGCCTTTAGAAGTGGATGAGGCTTTTGAGGTATGTATTTACACAATATTTATAAGATGACTTTTAGGTAATTTTCAGTGTAAATGGGGACAATCATTTAAAACTAATGCAACTCTAGTTCATTCGCGCATTGTTACATTGTTTTCACCTTTTGGACAGGTTCGCATAACTGAAGTCAGTGCAAAATGGGCTGGTTCACTCATAATTGGAGTAACTTCCCTTTCCGTCAGCGACGATTTTCCTGTAAATCGGATCCCAAATAGAATCACGGCCTTAAATGCAGACACATGGTTTGCCAAAGGCAGCTCTGTGTTCAAAAATCAGTTTATGTTAAAACAAAACTATTGTGTAAATTTGAACCGATTGTGCTTGGGGGATCGTGTAGGGATACGAGTTGGTCAAGATAAATGCCTTAGAATAACAATTAACGGGGAAGATATGGGTGTTGCAGCTTACAATCTTCCGAAGGTACTTAAATGCGTATAACTTGATATAGTGTCAAAGATGATATTAAATATATAGGAAGGAATGATTAAAAGTTTGCTTTTATAAAATGAAGAAATTACACGTTGTTCTGGAACTGTATGGATCTACCACAGCGATTACCATTACAAGTACCGTAAAAAGCATGGTTGCATCACCAGGCGATTCCACTCCAGCAACAGGCGTCGCTGGATCCGACTCCTGCCATTCGTTTGTAGATGAAACTGCTCAGGTAAATATAGATTCTCTTCAAATTTACTTGATTTCAACATATCATATTATAAAACGTATAAACTACTCACATGCATTTTTTTATTCCGTAGCTTGGAGCAGGCGGCATAAATCCTCATTGTTCAATTTCAAATCTAACCTTTGGAAGACATGCCTTGAATATTGAACTAGGTAATGGAGACCTTGTAGCACGAAGAACTTCTGGATATCAAGGAATCGTTTTTACCACACAGCCTTTACTAAAAGGTCAACTTATTCAAGTTCAAGTGGACAAGCTAAATCCAAAATGGACTTCATCTATAATTATTGGAATAACTGAACTTGCTCCAGAAAAAGTTTCTTCAATACCCAACTCTAGTTTATCCCTGCGAAACGGCACGTGGGTTGTTGCCTCTGATTGTTTGTACGAAAATGGCTTGCGCGTAAAAGAAAACTTTTGTTCCAACCTAGATAACGTTCAAGTTGGGGATGTAATTAGCATCATGCACGATTTGCAAGGGAGTGTTCACTTTATCTTCAACGGATTAAACCACATTATCCGATCAAATATCACAGGAAAAATTTGGTTCTTTGTTGATATTTATGGCGAAACAGAGCAAATCACTCTCTATACCGATGATGATTTTCCTAAACCTGCTGGTCAAATGGGAAATATCAACCTACTTTCTAATTCAAACAATATACTAGTCGACTCCTCAAGCTTTTGCTCTGATAAAGGTATTCTCTTGGGAGGAATCAGTGATGCTGGTGTCTGTGAATATTACCAAGCTTGTCTTCGTTTTAAATCATCATTATGTCTTCCAGAAGCGTACTTTGTTCCAACTGAGCTTCCCATGTGTTTTTGTACAAAGTGTATGCAAGTGCGTGGCGAAGAGACCTGGAAAGAACAAGGGGATCCATTGGAGAAATATTCAACACCAAGAAACTGGGTACGGTTCCCAATCAACATCAACTTTGATGTAAATAATAGTTCTTGTGACCAGTCCATGATGACCGGTTTGATGACAAATAGCACCAGCAGTCTCAGTAACGTCCTTACTACCTGGCACGTGGCATTCTATGGTTTGCCTGTGTATCAGGTTCGCCAGGTAATGGATTACGGTCAACTTAGGTTTCCAGAAGTATACGACGCCTCATCGGATGGAGGGTTAGCTCCCACAGATGCAACCAAAGATGACAATAAGGGCTCAACAGAGCTCGTGTTCTCACCTGTAATTCATTATGTTGCTTTAGATGATTTTGCCACACCAAAAAGGGGCTACGTCGATTCCAGGACAAAACAACGCTTAGCTGTAAAAACAGTTTTTGAATTGTTGGTTCAACCAGGTTCTTATAGGACTAGTGCACCTTCAGTTTCAATAACACCAGCTACTTTTCAGACGAATTTTCCTAATAGTGCTAATGAGGCAGACAGTTTTGATGTGAATCACATTGAGTGGTCAACTAAAGAACAGGGAGCAACTCATGTGGCAGCTTTGCTACTATGTTTAGAAGGTTTTACAACCACAACTACTGCAACAGGCACTATAGTGGATTGACTATTTTGTAGATCTTTGGTAAACAACTAGGGGCTCACAGTCATAGGTTTTTAGAATCTCGTAACTGTTGTTGTGATTTATTTAGTCTTAAGTTTTATTAATGGCCGGCGGTATTAGTTATTTTGTTTTAATATTTTTATTCCTATTTACGATTATTTACGGCACAGTTCACAAGTTCGGTTTACATTATTTTTATACGAATACTTGTATGTTACCTTAATAGTTATATTTAATTTTATGATCTGTTTCTAAATTACTTATGCAACTTTTTAAATAATACAGATTTGGTATTAATCACAATTATTGAAGAAAACGTTCTACAACAAAGATAATAACAAACAAGAAGGCTACACTTAAAACTTGAAATACTCTGAGGTATAGTTTTGTAAACGCAGGAAAAGTGCAAGAACCAAAAATTTATCTCTGCTACAGGTATCACGAACTCGCTTTTTATACGTAAATGAGTATTTTAATTTGGATTATAATAATTTAAAACCTTATGTTTCAATATTTATGGTGTAAATATAGCTGCTCTAACAATGATAGAATGAACACAAACAAGAAAGCTGCTACAATATTTAGCTTTTTTAAAGTATAAAATCGTTGAATCTACAATACTGAATAATATATGTACATTGTGTCTAGTCAAATATATTTTTGAGTCAAGGTTATACACTGATTTTTTAAAGCGTACATACGGAGAGTACGGAGAAATGAAATAATAAAAATGAATTTTACAGTACCTAAAAGTGATTTGATTCAAACACAATAGCAATAGTATTATATATTTTAC
>JAHZMT010000721.1:0-25438 GCA_027743785.1 Sinhomidia bicolor | reverse complement strand
TCTTTCTACTTCTTCCTCTCTCTCTCTTCCTCTCTGCTGCCCTTTCATACACATACAGACTCAAAACAACACGCTCTATTATTGCATTAGGTATATCTTGTTGTACACATGTGTGTTTACTTGTGTTTGTGTAAGTAGAGAAATAAAATTGGTAGAAAAGGAAACCGTGCGTGTGTGTTTTCTCTATCACCTTTGTATTTTCTCCTCTTTCAATTGATTCATCCTTCTTGTTAGATTATCCACACAAATTATATGCATATCTACGTATTCTAATGGTAATAATGTTGTTTGGAGCGGACCGAAAAAAGAGACAAAGAGAGCGAGATGGTTAGATGTTTTTTTGTGTTTGCTTCTTCTTTAGTTGTATGGTAGTAGTAGTAGTAGTAGTACTTTTAGTGGATGTGCATCTTATTATGATCATGTCGTGTCGTATATGGTACGTGAGTAATACCAGTGGTGATGGTGGTGGTAATAAGTAGGCAGCAGGCAGGCCGACTAACCATTAGTGATGATGACGGGCGAGAAAAAAAAGAAAAAAAAATACGAAAGAAAAGAGTAGTGGTAGTGGTAGTAGTAGTAGTCTTTGGTTGCACGTTGTTGCTTGTGCCAGGCAATGGTAAAAGGGGAATTGGTCGGACATAAAACAAGTGTTACCGGGATTATATGGCTTTAGTCCTTTCTCGACCATAATCTAAAGAGGATGTGAGAAAAGCTCAAAGGTAATACAGAGAACATGTGCTACCACTACCACCACCAGTAGTAACCAAGTAGGAGTGCCGACAAAATGGAGACTGACATTTGCTGAAATCAGACTCACAATCAGATTTATAAACATGTACATATACGTCAAGAGTCATATAAATTCATCACATTTTATCATCAACACTTTCTCGCCTGAAAATTGAATTACTTTTGTTTTGAGGATATACTTTGTTTCTTCTTTCCTCTTCACTTTTTTTGCTTGTTTTTTGCTCATTAGTTTTTTATACTTTATTAGTGCTATATTTTCTCTTCTATCTATAGCGTCGTTTATTTTTTATGTAGATGTATGAATGTATTCTCCTCTTCTTGCATTATTTCATTAAGAAAATACACGAGTGTCTTTCTCTTTCTTTCTCCATTTCTTTAATAATTTTTAAGGCAAAGTGACAAAAAATCATATCAAATGCCTCTTATATTGCCAACGGTTCCCGGTTCCCTTTCTACTTTGTAGCAATTATTTTAATTGTATCAATACGTAGTTTGTATACAGAAAGCGGTGAAAGTTTCTAGTTAATGTTATAAGCATGTTAGTAAAAGTTACTGTTTCAACAGTTTCTTCCTCTGTACCACTACTTCTACTCATCTGTACAGTATTATGTACATGAAATTAGTAAAGAGAACAATGTGCCAAGAAAATCGTGTATGTATGTATTGCTAGCACTACTACTGCACTACTCTTTGTCTGGACAAATCAACTTGTTAGAAGAAGAACAACGACACCAACAAAAAAGTTCAAAATAGGGAATTTATATCGTGAAAGTCCACTTGTTCTTCGTCGAAAATCATGTGTGGAGGAACAATGTGAAGAAGCGGTTGTCAGCTGCCGCCGTAACAGCAACATGTCCAAAAAAATTAGAAGAGGTTCCTCTCGCTACAGCTCACGTCGCAGTAGGAATAAATGTAAGACAATGAAAAACAACAGAACATATATTTTTGGCTTTAAAATAACATTATTTATTATTTCCTTGTTTTTCAATTATTTCTGTAATGAAAACTAATCAGTCACACAAAGAGTATTATTAATATAACATGTACATATGCATATCTATGACACCCGTTTCACTTATAAACCATGTTATAAAAAGGTCTTTTTAAATTTTTTTAAAAACTGGTTGTCATTATTTTCAGAGACAATTTGTGTCATGTTTTGCTATTATGACAACTCAATTGATTTTAACATAATTTTTTTAGAAAACAGTCATGCCGTTAGTCACTTGGGTTAAAGCACATTTTTATAATAATAATAATAATAATAATAGAACATCCTTGCCATTCTCAACATTCTATGTATTTGTGACAAACCAGGGAAACAATTCTCAAGCCAACCAGGTTGCTTTAGTTCAATTGCACATGTTCATTTTGGCGTGTGACTTTTCAAATCATTTGTCAGTGAAACTAAGGATCAGCAAATTCCTGTACAAAACATATTTTAACAACATGGACCACCTGCTTCTTTTCACTACGTTAAAAGACAAGAGAAGACCATTAATTTTGTCACATGAAAAGTAGAAGAAAAAAGGGTTGTAGTGGCAATAATAATAATCATCATGTACATTATACACATACATAAAGACAACTTTTTTTCTCACAATATATCGTTTTATCGTACCAAATTCTTTTTCAAAAAAATCTGTTCTCAAATTTATTTTTTGTTATACTGCCGCCGGTTTGCAGATCCTATATATTATTTGTACCGTAACATAAAATGCATTCCTACCTATCATCAGCCAGTAGTACTAAAGGGCGTGTGATTTAGCTTTTTTAAAAATTCGTTTTATATAAAAACAGAGTATGACAATAATTTAATATAACAGAAGTACGTAATAATATATATACATTTAAAATCTTGTTTCCAAGAACTTTAAAAGTACAAGATCAAGGTTTAGATCATACATTGCAATTTTTCAAAGAATATAAAAAATGTGAATAATCCAAAGCACCTTTTGCTTGTTGTTAAAATAATATATAAAAAATGATGATGTAAGTAAATTTTCACGGTAAAATTAAAGCTGCATGTTGCGACGACAGAAAAATGATGTCTGGGAACTAGCGTTTAGCAACATTATTGCATACATATACATACATACATACACACACACACACATCTAGTTTGTATGCATCTGTCTGTAGCCTCGTTTTCCCGTTAAATCATTTATCACCTTTAAAGACCTCAAGAAAAAAGAGCATAAATTATCATCAATATGCCCCATAATGTATAGATATATATACGTATTAAATATTATAAATACCCGCAAAATATGCATATAATACTTATTATGTACAATGATGATGTCTGTTTAATGATTCAACACGCACACGCTTTCCAAACCCGTAAATGTATCTTCTTCTTCTTTGGATCATCAACTTTTTGACGAGGTAACTTCTCCATCTTGTCACAGATGTTGTTTGATTGCTGATTCTTGTGCAAAGTTGTTCTACTTTCCCCAGTCATTTTTTTCGCCGTACCATTTGAATAACAAGACGAGTATACACGTATGCATGCATCTTAATACGGTATATAATAATATTTATTTTCTCTGGTTTCTCCTTTTTCTATTTCACTGCAATTTTTTTATTATGTGACCATTGGAAACTACTCATTGTTTTTACCACAATGAAAAAAATGTAGAGGATAGAAAAAAGAAACGCATGCTGAACACATACCTATTTTGCATAATGTTACTACTGACTACGTTGAGAATTGAATTTCAGTTGTTTTATCTCTCGTTTTCCTTTCTTTCTTTCTTTCCTGGAATGAAATAGTGAACGAGACAGTTTTTACAATTTTTTATACATTTTTTTAACGGATACAAGCGGTCATTGGATTTTATCGCTGTGTGCTGTGCAGTAGTAAGTTGGCTTCACTTGTTATTTCAACTGGTATTATCCCATCCATATAAATTGTCCACACTATACACACCACCACCACCACAGCTCTCTTGGTAACTAGCTAGCGTTCCAGAAGAATAGCTGAGAAAAAATTGTTTTGGACGAACGATAATATCATAATGGATATGCTTTTCAAAAATGGTTTGACATTTGGCATGTACACATTCAATTTTCTCAAGAGCTGCTTTGCTCCTGCTCCTTTTACCATGTGAGCCTAGTTTTTACTGTCATAATTTTATCAAAATTGCACCAATATCATTTCCTTTCCGCTATCTTTCCTCTTCTTATTGTTATAGAGAAGAATATACCCTACAACGAGCAATAAAAGTACATGATTGTTTGTGGAAATAGTTATCCACAATAACTATTTTTATTATTTTATTTACAGCTTTTGTTTTGCTGTTGCTGTTGTTCTGTTGTGGTTTCTTGTTTACTTATTGTTTTTTTACTGTAGAAAAAAAAGAATGGAAAAAAGTTGAGGACGAATTTATTCATGAAAATTTCATAAGGTTGCTATTCCGGAAAGGAGCCATTTCCATGTTTTTCATAATAATAATAATAATGTACAATGTAATCATATGATTATACGTTATTGTTCTTATTGTGGTTAGCAGACATAAAAGTTGTGACCCATATCCTCAACAAAGATGACACTACTTTTATATTTTTATTTGTTAGACTTGTACAATGAAGGAAAGAGTAAAAGCAAGAAAATAATAAGTAATGGGATTTTATGTAGTTTTTTTATCATGTGTCTCTCTTCTGTATCTGTTTAGTATAACCAACCACACAATTCAACCAAAAAACTGCATATTTACGTGGATACAACAACGACTATGGTAAAAAAAAAGTTCCACTACTGTTTTTGTTCTTCTTGTGTTCTTGTTGCTTTTTTTCGTTTCGCAAGTTTGAAAGTGTACTGCTGTTAGAAAGCACCCACATGTATATACACACACATGAATCCCAAGATAAAATATATTACTACATTATCATCTCATCATGAGCAGTAGAATTGGTCTTATCGTTAGCAATCCCGCTTTTTATACAGTAGTGTGGCAAGGCTACACATAACGTAGTAATACGTTTACATGCAAAAAAAGAAAAGACTACCAGAAAAAAGAGACGCTCAAACAAAAATATTCTCCAGAATCAGCAATAAAAATCAACCAAAATGAGGTATGGTTTGTATGGGCGAGTTGACAGTAATAGAAGAGGTATTTTTTTCTCGTAATGATATGGTATTATGATATCAAAGTAGCAATAGAGCTATATGTCGCCGTGACTGAGACAAAAGGAATCTTAGAATCTTAAGGAAGTAAGATACAGGAAGGTTAAAATGTTAACATCATCCATGGTTTTTTTTGCAAGCTCGAAAAAAAGAAGAGAGAAAAAAAAGACTCAACGACTCTAACTCACAGACTCCGTATTTTTTTTTATGCCCGATACTATGTATTTTTTTCTCTTCTTTCTTTACTAAACCAATTCAAGACGAGAAATGTTTCTTTGCGAATGAACGACTACAATATATCTGTGTGCGTGTGTGCATGTGTTATTGTGTAGTATGTGTGTGGTTTTGGCTGAGATGAATGTTGGAGGAGGATATCATATTTTTTTGCTGGAAAACTTTATTGTGTGTGTAGTAGTCGTAGTAGTAGAAGTAAGAAGAGATGTTCGGGTTGTACGCTTTTGTACATGGTTGGTGTGGTAGGTGGTGGCAATGTTCATGATGATGATGACGATGGTGTGGTACTACAGCTTCCTTTACAGCTACTTGCTTTTGTTTGTGATCTGATCTTCCCCCGTCCTCATGTTCCAAACTTCTCTCCTCTTTGGCTTCCGATGCCAGCCAGAGCGCAAGCAATTCCATCCTTCCTGTTTTCCTTCTCTCCCTTTCTCTCTTTCTATCTATTCGCTCTTCTTGGTTTGGTCCAACCGACCTAGCAGCAGCTCTACGTACAAAACTGTACCAAAAGTTGAGGCGATGGTGGCAGTGTTGTGCAGCACTTCATTCTCACCTCAACGGTCGTCTTCTTAAAGTAAATAAATTCCCTTTCACTGTCCTCAACAAAGAAACGTGCAACTCTCTGAGAATAAACATTTATGATGCATTATCTGCATCATCGCGTACCACTCGCCGTAAAAACGAAAATTCCGTGTGCATAAATACCTAAATACTGCATACCTTTGTGGAAAACTAACCATGCAACCAACCACAACATAAACAATCCAACTTCACCAACGTCAGGCAGACCAACAACTTTTAAAATTGTGCAAACATTTTTTTCGCACTGAAACAAAGTTATCGCCGAGATTTTCAGTGTGCCTTCTGACTCTTGAGAAGACGTTTGAGAAGAAAGAGTGTGTACTCGTTGTTGTCGTCGTCACGGTCTTATTTCATTATAGGCGTAATGTAGCATTTTTTAAAGCTGGTTCTCTACCAGACGAGATAATAAAAGTCTGTAGGGAATGTATCTTTTGATATTAAAAGTTGCAATGTTTGTGCCAGTTTCCAAGTGTGTATGGTGATGATATCGTGACGAACGAGCGCGGAGATAAAGTCAGGTATAAAAACCAATGCATGTTATTTTGCTGTTGCGGAGCTGACGGCTTCATCGTCGTGTATACACAGATTGAAATGTAAACTGGAAGCAAGGCAGGTAGTCAGGCATCACCATCATCACGTACTATTGCAAAAATAATACAAATTTTGATACACTAGCCGACTGTCGCTTCCGTTTGCTATAATATTCTTGTGTGTGGCCGTAAAGATTTACAGCGTCATAAAATATTCAATATAGTGAGCTAGCTAAATAGAAGGGAGAGGAAAAAAAGTTCACAAGGCAGACAGCCTGCTGCTGCCGCTGCTCACTAGATCTGATGAAGCAAAGAGGTCAACGAAGTGAAAGAGCCAGGGCTCGCATAGAATTTTGCCATAACAAGAGAGGTGGGGGCTTCCGGAGGAAAAAGAACTGTGAGTTTCTTGGTTCCGCTGATATCACAACGCGAGGAGACGAGTCTGGAGGCTACCCCGTCCATTCGCGGACTTTGCTACGGAGCAAGCACACAAGACATCATGGAGACCCAGATTTTGCCGGTAGACCGTATAAATTTTTACTTTTACGCAGAACATAGCGCTACAATATTTAAATGAGATGGGCAAACACACATCGTAAATACTTTACACTTCTTGATTCCCGTTGATTTTCGGTAGAATTTCATTACGAGTCCGAATTACCTACCTATTTTATTTGCGGGTTCTTCATCCTTTCATTTCTAATTTAGGTTTTCTATACCTACGTATTTTGTACATACGTACTCTCTCATCCACTCGATTAGTTGTTCCAACAATTTGCAGCCGAACTTTGACTCATTTATTTCCACACTCAATACTAAAGTATGTTTATCTAATCTAATTATCTTGCAAAATATATACATACCTATAGTAATCATAATTTGGGTAAATAAGGCGTTACCAATGGTAATAAACTGATTAGTATGGATGATGGCGTACTTTTTAATACTAAATATGTATGTTATATAATGTAAGCTTGTCTCTGTAAAAAAATTTGAAAGGATATTTCATTTTCCGGTAGAAAACGGTGAAAAAGAAATGCCTGCTCACATTTTACATTATGCTGCTACCGTACATCATCATCCTGAACTTGTTATTATTTTAAATAATAATAATAATATCATGGAAGCATATATAATCGCCTTTTGAGGCTAAGAAAGACGTTGTTGACATAGTGTAAACATTATGGTGAGAGGGTAAAATGATGTTATGTTTAGACAAGTTGGGATGTTCTGCTGCTGCTACTGCTGCCGTGGTTATGTCGTCGTGACTTGCTTTGTGTGCTGCTAAAGACTAGCTTGTCTACGCGACGTGTGTGAGTTAACAGTGATAGATAACCGTTGTCTTGTTTCTTCCACTACGACTATCGTCTTGTTCATCATCTAATCTGCCAATTGCGTTCTACTCACTAGGAGATACGGGTCAAGTGGTGGTGAATGGTGAAGCAGCGTACTTACCAGCCACGTTTTGGCTACATCTTCTGTTTTTTCTCATAATATATTTTATTTGATGTCTGTAGGGAATTCCTAGCTAGGTATTATTATACAGTACGGAGCACGTTCATGGTGGCATTTTTTTTACTGAGAGAGTAAATGGATAAGATTAGGTTAGCCGTAGTATGTAGTTTGCACCAGGTTATTTGCATTGCAAAAAACGTAAAGGGTGGTAAAAAGTCAAAACATTTTTGAGGATTTACCACAATTCTCATCATCACAAACTCATCATCGTCTTGCGCAGCTTTTTGAGAATGAATGACGAGTCAACAACAAGTCAGCTAGAGAAAGAGAGAGAGAGACATGTACAGAAATACTATGCTTTGATGCTACAGTGCAGTGTGCTGTCAATTTGTTGAAAATGTTGAATAAAGTAAGCACAGCACTTACAGGGATATATAATATATATATATATATATTTATTGAAAACTGTTTACGAGTGGAAATGAAAACACATGGACGAGCTGAAATATGATAGTTACTGGCACATCACAACAAAATAAATGAACACCGTCTTTCACGGTTTTGAAGTAAAAGAATGATAAGTATGATGATGATCATCATCAGCCAGCACAACACAAAGCACACAAACATTCCCACACGCTTGCTTGCTCTTGCACACATCATTATATTATTTTTTTCTTGAGAGAGAGAAAAAAAGAAGAGAAGAACAAGTATGTCCAATATATTTTTTTCAAGAGGGAGAAAGAATAAAATAGAGAGAAGCTACTGATTTTCTTACGCAGATGGTGAAAATATGCATGTGCACAATAATAATAATAATAATATTTTAAGCTTTTAAATAAACAAGCGAGAAAAATCCATGCTAATTTTTCTTAAAAAATTTTGACAAGCCTGACTGCCTGGCTTGCGCAAATGTATGTCAGCATGGTGTACCATCATCACCATCATCATCCTCATCATCGACATTCTCGTTGCTCGTCTGGAGTATATACAAAAGTATTCTTAACAAACTATATACCAACTATCATCATTGTTCAAAGCGACCACGTCAAAAAGCTTCCTTTTCTTCTGCTTTCTTTTAAAAAGCTAATTATTTCTGCTGTCTTATCTATGCAAGCATGTCGACAAGTTTTGATCTTTGCTTGAAAAGCCACTCTGTTTATTGATATCTTCATCGTATCAAATTTCTACAAAGGGAGAAAAGAATGGAGTCAGAACACCCCACTAATAAATACTACATACTAACCAAACAAACCGCAGTTGTTCTTGTAATAATACTTTATCTGCCATTCTTTCTTATCTTTTCTCTTTCCCTCCTGCCACTTTTCACTTAATAATTTTTCCTGTGCCGTAACACCCACCAAGTGATGACTATTGCAAGTCGTATATCAACTGTTGTAGTTTGTATAGTGCCGCTATGTGGTTAGCTATAGGCTTTGTTGAGAATTGACTTTTTTAATCTGGCTGTTTTTGGCTTGCCTCTAATTTTGAGAATAAGCCATAACGGAAACAAGATGAAGCTTGGAAACATAGACACACATAAAATAGCAGCGTCATAAATAATAGAATAATTTTGCCTATCGCGAAACAGACTATAGGCTTGCTTTTCGCGCGATGAAATGTGGACGTGTTGATTGCAAAGAGGCGAATAAAAATTTGCCATAATTAATGACTGATGCTGACTGCATGCCCAATCTGCTTGTTGTAGATAGTCATAAGAACAGACTTCTTTAGAGCCACTTTGTTTACAAAATGAAGCGTATCAAAAAAATCTAGATTTTTTAGAAGCTTTGCTATTACAACAGACAGCAATACACTAGTGATTGTGAGGCAGCTGACAATAATCAAGAATTACAACAACGTGTATTTTTTTATACAATATTTTTAAAAAAATTTAATGCAAAAGCACCAGTTACCGTTCTTGATTATTGTAGCTGTCCGATCATGCAATTTTTCTTAGAGAAAAGCTACTGACATTGATTACTTACTTTACAGATTAAGTCTAATTAAATTTGAACATACAATTTTTGTTAAAAAAAATGTTCAAAGGTTGGATATATACTTTGTCGCTTCTTTCTTCAGGTGAAGATGGAGACCTCGTTCCGTCGGCGCCACCAATGGAAATTCTTGACAGAGTGGTGGGATATGAAGATCTCTCCTTTGACTCTGGTAAGTATTATTTTATGAAACAATTCAATGACAGGTTGATTTAGCTCTTAAAATATTAGCACATTATCCTCATATTACTTTCAGCATTATCATCATCACCATACCATTCCACCGTTGCATTTTTCTTTAAAAAACACACACAGTTTTAGATATCATCTCATTTCCAATGGCATACTATGCTTTTTACATATCGTATTATATAATAAAGTAGCACAAGCTCGAATTTTTTTCTCTTCTTCTTCTTCTTCTTCTGCCTGCCCATCAAATATTTCATTCACACATCGTTTCATGTCAGTTTCCCAAATTTCCCCACTAGCAAACCACATTATTATGCAAAGTGACTTCCGTTATAGTCACTGTATATTGCTGCCATTAAACATTTCCCTTTTGTTTTATTTGCGAGGGTTGCTGCGAACAATAAAGTGTAACAAGAAAAAGAACAAGGGAACAACTTGATACGTTCCTTTACTGAGAATTTTTTCTTCTTCGCCAATTGTAATGTCTGAAATATATACTACTATTGTGTGAGTGTGTGTGGGGGCGCTCTTCTACTTGTTCTTACAAAACTATTTAAGAAGCAATATAAACTAAGGAGAAGCAATAGAAATAATAAAAGCTGATCTAAGGAGTTATACCGCTGCCAAGCGGTTTGGCATTCATTCCCCATAATAAAACATTTTCCCTGTTCTACCAATGACATTTAGTAAAAAACGAAGTCCACAAAGAAAAAAAATTACTAGAAAAACTTTACTCTTTACCAAATTCGGATATCGATCCTATAATATCAGATGAAAAAAGGATGTAATATATTTAATGTATATGAAAGAGGTCAGTCAGAGACCACCAAAAAATTACACACCAATTGATCCGCAATGCAGGCTAAACAAAGAGAATGGTAAGTAAAAAAAGAAAAAAAACATCTATCTATCTCTACAGAGAGGTTTAGCAATATATTTTTCGTTTATTGTACCAGCAATATAATTTAGTGGTGGTGGATAATGCCATGTTTGTGTAAGTAGCTTAGAAAAAAATACAACGAGAAAATAAGCCATCAATAGCAGCAAACAAGACTACAACAATTTTGTTATTTTTTCCTGACATTACATTACTTTTTTCTGTCGATCTAATCTATTACGTTTTTTTCTGAAAAAAAGATAGAAACTTATTTGGCCTCTGAGAACAAGCAAAATGAGTAGTGATGGTGGCATATTCCGTTTCCGTAATAAGTAAAAGAGGTCGGATGGAGACTGAATTTCTAAGTAATCCACATTTATGACTGGAATCAATCGTCGGTTTGTTATTATACCTATCTATTCGAAAAAAAAAGTTTTTTGTGTTAGGTACATTATTATTAATAATAATATTATTATTTTTAGGCATATATTTATATGGTAGCATTTAGTCTTTTAGAAATGTGTTTTTGGACCACATTATAAGGTCCAGCAAGGCAGAGAGAGAGATTCATTCATGCTTTCTTTCCTATTCAAACTAAACCCATCAATAAATATGCGCCTACTTGCATCCTCCGTTTTTTCTGACGTTTTTGTTGATGAGAAACAGGGAAAAAATGGCTACATGAGCAAAAAAATGTATAGCATATTGACCTTATTTATTTTTCAGAGAAAAAAATCCAATAAAGTCTTGAATTATAAATATGCTCATCATGTCAGTGTGATGGGAGCGATGTAAGAAATGAAATAAAAATAAATAAACATCATCCTCATCGTGAGGACTACTAGGCTGTAATAATCTGCTTGCTTACTTTTTTCTTGTATTTATTTATTTTATTCGGGTGATAACCAGCGAGATTATTGCTCAATAAAAGTATGTTATTTAACGTAATATTTCACACATTTGCCCCCTCATTCCCTTTTCCCCTGTCTGCTGGAGCATGTTCAAATATTATTTTACAATTACATATTAGATTATTATAAGCAGACTATTTTTTTCATAAGCTATAAATATATCACACGTTTTCTTGCATCATTATTTCTTGACAAATGAAAGGGATCTAAAGAAAAAAAATGAAGAAATTATAGGAATGAATCACAGAATTCAAAAGAAGAAAAAATCCAACTTTTTTGGCTCGCGGTACGTGGAGGCATTTTTTGCGAAAATGCTCATTGTGGCAGCAGCAAAACTTGTCTTGCCATGTGTGCAACTGTTCAATAATGCATAATGCATATAAATAAAGTCAGTGTGAAAGTCCAGGAAAATGATAGGCAAAAAAGGAAACGACAAGAGCATCAACAAGATGACCCTGCATAGAACAGTTTTCTTGTAGGCGAGCACATGCATAGAGATTATGTTACTTACGAAAAAAATTGCTCTCTTCCATTTTTTTTCTCTCCTTCTAAAACTTTCAGTGTGTGTACCTCCACCTGAACCATGCATTGGAGACTTCGGCATGCTGGATCCAGAGCAACAGATGTTGGGCACATGGGCTCCGTATCCTGAGTACAACCTACGAACCATGCTTCCACATTCGTGTCAAGTAAGGAGGATAAACAAATAATAATAAAATAAATATGGATATAATATCTGCATATATTTTTTACCGTCGCACTAACAAATAAAATAGCACAAGGGTATTTGTGTATGTTGTCAATATTATGTTTCTGTGATGTGGTGGTGGTGGTGGGATGGAAGTTCCGATAAACTGCTTTTAAATTTTATACGGGTTACTAGTCAAAAGAAAAGATTAAAGACGGAGTGCAAAATGGCAGCACATAAGAAAGTTTAGTGTGCGACACAATGACAAATGATAATTGTTTTATTTATTGGGAAATTTTTAAAATGCCAACCTGTCAATGTGCTTTAAATGAATGGCTGTACTACTGTTCTTGTTTCAGGTTAGCGAGGCAGTTGCCCGGTCAGCATTGATGGCATATGTTAAAAATCATTGCTGTTGGGGTGTTGGGGCGGCTCGAAACATGTCAGTCACCTCGATACGGCAAAACTGTGCTTATCATGTAAGGAAAAGCATTTTTTAACCATCATCTCTCAAATGTTTCTAATCTTCCTATTTGTATGCATGCAAGCTGTACTACTGTTAACGCTGTAAAAAAATATGTTACGATGAAAGTTTTCTCTTTTTTTTTGGCGTTTGTTGCTACAGTATGTTCTCCAAACATTTACCGAGAAAAGGGAAGCGCGCTGGGCTTGGGCACCACATGTTGGAGGCGATGCTGATGGTCCGGATCAAGGTGCTGCTCCATCTCCATGGGATCTTCCAGCTTCTCCAACAAAGCCTTTCACATCAGAAGTGAAAGTTATCGAGGTAAATTTTATTCAAGAAATGGCATAGGAGTTGGGTAGAAAAAGCAGCAGTGCACAACCGCACGCATGTAGCAATGCTCAAGTGCATGATACATATAACCAGCTATTATGGTAAATGGTAAAAAGCCGGCGATGTAGGTAACGGGGCGAAATGAAACATAGGAAGCTCACTTTCACCTAACGTAGCATGTTTTGTTCTGCTATATACAGGCAGTGCTTGTGGTATATAATAAGCTGGTATTAGTGGCACTAATGCACCATATCAACAAAGTTGTAATCCCGATGTATCTTTTGACCGCGACTACACAGGTACCTCATACGGCGTCAGTGAAACCGTGCCATAGGTGTCGTGGTAAGAAGATTAAAACTTTAGCCTGCCTTCCCTTTTCCCTGCATCTTGACGCATTGTAGTAAGTAGTATTAAATTTTACAATGTTTTCCACCTCTCAAAATATAACCAGGTAGTGGAACGATGGCATGTCCCATCTGCCATGGGAAAGGTTTCACCAGATGTCTAGCTTGTCAAGGAGAAGGCTGGGGACTAGGTTCAGAATCCCGGGAGAGGTGCATAGTTTGTGGTAGTGGATCCTACGGCCATGGACGACAAGACTGCAACCGATGTGGTACCAAAGGACGAGTCGCATGTCCCGTCTGTGACTCTTATGGACAGCTAAAGTGTTTCATCCAACTAACAGTGTCATGGTACCAAAAAACATCTATTAAAAGCGTTTTCTTTGAAATAAGGCACTCGATCGTGTATCCTTGAATGTCACACTAGATTTCTAAAAAAAATGCTTCCATCTTTCCATTCCTTCCCGGATTTAAACTCATTTCACGTGTGAATCTTTTTTAACAGGAAAGTAAACGTAGGAGAGTACATTACTGGCGGAGATGATGTCCCTCATGACCTACTCAGACAAGCAGACGGTCAAATTGGAATTGAAGAGACGGGAATCCGCGTGGCACCTCTGCCTTCTGATCTTGTTTCCGACGAAACACTTGCCATGGCTTCAGCTCAGCTAATCAGTGAGCACTTGCAAATATCCTCAAATGCTCTGCTACTTGCCCAGGTTTGTCTCTTTCAATTTTGTTAATGAACACACACTTTTCAAGTGCAATGATCAACTCTCAAGACAAATAAAACACCGTTGCAACTACATACTTTTTTATTACTACAAACTTCTCACAGCGTCATCAAGTTCGTGTGGTTCCTATCACAACTCTGGAGTACCGTTGGAAAAACTTTGATGGCACGTACTATATTTACGGCCTGGATAAAAGGGTGCACGCTCCGGATTATCCTCAAACGTGTTGCTGTGGTTGTGTTATACTGTAGCTCCCATACCACTACTACCAATATTACGCTTCCACCAGAAATTTATAATGAATAATAATGAAGAAAAAAAGCGTTTCAATTTCTCAATTTTTTGCCAAACGTTTATACTATCATCCAAAGATGAGGCTCTGTATTCATAATTTATTGTTGTTACTATGTATCTGTATATTTAACTATTTATTTATTTATTTGTATACTTTATGCACTTTCTACTACACTGCACACACACAACTGGGTATGTAAAAATGTACTATAAACAAACTGACGATGTAAACTACGCCTTTATGTAATGTCTCAAAAAATATTTGACAAGATTACACGCACTTGTTGTATAACATTGTACACATGATACTTCTTGTACTAGTTTAGTAAGTAGTCTTTATTTTCTAAAAAAAATAAATCTTGCTTCTTCTGTCTCTCTTCTCTCTCTCTCAACAGTATTTCAAGTCATGTATTCTCCTGATACGTAATGATGTACATAGGTACTAATAAATAAATAAATGTTTAGTTGATGGTGATGATGATAACAGGAGACACACACGGGCTTAGTACTTGTATGTATAGTAATAATAACTGTGTAGGTTCGCAATGCTATAAAAAGTATAAAGGCAGCAATAATTAAAGTCATTAGGTATTCACAAAAAATATTATGCCAATAGTGATTAATTAATTAGGGTTTACTGTCACAACACTATATATATTCCCGTTAGAGCTACAAAACGAGAAACTACAGTGTACACTCAAATAATACAGTAGAGAAATTTAGTATGAAAAATGAAAATAATACGTACGTGCTTTCGTCTAACAATGTTTATAAATAATAATAATAATAATAAGCCGTAATAATGATGTTATTATTTGTACGTGTAATAAATTTTAAATGTAAAGGACTTTGAATGAACATATATAGGAGACAAAATATTGTTTAGGGACTTGCAACCAAGTTTTTATGATTTTAGAAAATGATCTTTATTTTCATACAGAGTGAAAATTAAACTTGTTATTGTTATTATTATTGTTGTAATTTGAGGAAAATTGTAGAGGGAATAAATAAATAGTTTAAACACAGGACAGAACAAAAGTGCCATGGAAAAAAAGTAGGATCACATACAAATTACGCTGTTGATGTTAATACCAATGTTAAATAAGTACAATGTAATACGAATATGGTAAAAAAAAGTACGCAATATTATTATAAGCTGTTGATCTTTTTTTTGAAAAAGAAAATTAGACAAAATAGTAAAATAATAATAACATTTGGATTTGATGTATTTGATTGAAAGATAAAAGATTGTCTCACTGATTAATTATTAATGACAAAAATATACATACATACACGCCAATTATATGTACGCATGTAATTCTTATTGTTGCTACTGTTATTATTATCGCAATTTACCCCGTCTTAAAATGGTTTATTTGTCAACGAATAAAAATGCCGTTTGTCCAAGTAATGCGTAACTATTGTAAAAGTTGTATGCATATTATTCTTGATTTTTTTCATTACAGGCTACTAACTTTAACTATGTTGCAAATCATATATTTTTATTGTGAATGGAAGTAACGTTTTGTTACTGCTTCATGCATAGTCATATTTTATACAAATCTGCTTTACGAGTATCTGCTTGGGGCGCTATTTATAATTTACATATACAAGGACACTAATGAATGGCGTGTTTATGAAGGATCACTGTTTATAAACAGACGCCGAAAAAATAATCAAATTGCCAATATACATTTTTTGCATTTCAAGTCATAAAAATGTAGGTGGGGAAAATATTTATTAGGTGCTAAAAGGAGAGAAATGAGAGATATAAAATAGAGAATGAATGAATGGGTGGGTTGGTGGAAAGCATAGGTATTGTGTATGAATTTGATTTGAGAAAATCCATAAATCTGTCTACCAATCCGTATGCTTACCAATTTTAATTTTTACTGAATGTTATCATCAGTGATATATTAATTATTTAAATTCAATTTAGCACGATCCCTTAAATTCATACCGTGGGTATATACAAATATATCATGTATTAAAACAAGAACATTCTTTATTCATCATTATCAGCATCATCATCGTGTTTATTTGCAATGTTAAACTTATATTTCAGGGCCAAGTTGAAGCAAGCGACAAAAAAATAAGCAAAGAAATAATTCTGATCAGTGCACGCCGTATAATATATGTTCATAATACCATGTGTCGGAAAAAAGTGATAATTATTTGCAATCGATTTTCGCCATTCTTCTACGAAAATCAACGTTGACTAAGCATATCACAATGCCATAACCTACGTGCATACATGCCTACATGCCACCACCACAATGTTATCATCATTAAACTGCGATATTAGCACATCTTGCTTGAATCAGATAGAATTTGTATATTGCATTTAGCTTAAAGTGTGCGGACTTGTAATTTGTAGCATCCCCGACACTTTCCATCAAAGTACCAACATTATTGCCATCATCATCGTCATCATATCATCTACGATTACTTTTTGGATTCTACACATACTCGGGGCTATCAGGTATAAACAACGTTGATGCTTTTAATTTACAGCAGCAGCAGCGGCGGCAGTTACACGCATCACCACACACATTTAACTTGGCGTTTTCGCATGTTGTCTTTCATAACGCAATAAACTGTAACGGTGCGTGGTAATTACTGTAAAGGTAAGAAAAATGGCTTTTTAATTAACGTCCGCTATAATATGGATGCTGTATGTAGCTGCGAAAAGACGTAAAAATTAAACATAAAAAGTAAAGAATGGTTAAGTGATTTTCTTTCTGCTCGTGATGTTCACGTGAAAACACAACAACAACAACACATTTCGTTAGTTAAAATAGAACTTTGTGGAGTGATTCCTTTTTGTGACTTGAAAAAATCCTTTCATTTATTCAGTAGTAGAACGGCTTTGATCATATTTTTAAAATCTTGAGTGAAAAATCTCAATGAAAACTAAAGACTTCCGGGAGCCAATTCGAGACAATTTTAAAAATCAGAATTGGTACACATAAGCTAAATGTAAGTAGAACATTATATTATATTATATATTTTTATTGTTATATGTATATGCATACATAGATTTAGAAATATCGTATTTGGAACAGTTTTCTTTGACGGGTAAAAAAAGTCTGGAGTAATTAGATTGTCCATCTACTCATTCATTTATTCATTCAGGCGAAAGCTCATTGTACATTGTTCAGATAGAGAAACCGACGCGACAATATGATGACGTACGCTCATTTGCCTAGTAGATAGTGAGACTGAACGCATGATAATAGCTGGAGCGCATTAATTCTACAGGAAATATCCGAACAGCTAGTAGATTTACGTGTTCATATATTATAGGTATATGCATGTCTAATTGACTCCAAATGAGTAGGCCGTCGTCGGAAATTATGTTTTTTAAATACTGATATTTTTTTCGTTAAACCTTTGACGGGTTTTGTTTGATGGAACCATTAACCTATGAAATATTTTTTACACCGAATTATGAATCATTGATTATTCTTGAAACAAATTTTTATCCCAATTTTTATGTTTATTCAGAGAAACTTCCGTTGGGCTGTGCTTGGAACGATAAAGCCATTCACCTTTTGTTAAATGGTAAAGTATTTATCTATGGAGACACGTAGACATATCTCTACTTTAAAATACAACAAGGTTAGCATATATGTATATATATAGTACATAGCTAGAAAATATTTGACGTCAGCGTACGAAAATGGTTCTGGGAAGATTGCTGTAACTGTAATTTGTACTTTTCTACGTGTTTCTTGTACAATTTTTAAAATATATTATTATTGTGGTAACGATTACAACTTCACACTATACAGTCACTTCATCCATTAAGACACAATCGCATTACGGTCAAGCAGTAAAAGAATGTAAAATATTTCCGATAATTTTTAACATGCATGTACTCCCGATACTGGCAATAAACTCACCATAATTTACACGTGCATTCCATGAACAAATATAATTTTACGAGGGCTAATTTCGTTAGAAATCTCCGATTATCCTCTGCTGTAATAATGTACCTACCAATATTATATCTACTCTGGTTGCTAACATAAAGTGGGTAACTGAACAAGCTTATAGAGTTCCATCAAAACTTTTTATCTTCTGCTCTTTTTTTATCGTCGTCATTTACTTTGTGTCTGGTTTTCTTTCGGCTGCTGTAGTACTCACGCTAATTGTAAGCATCTATAGTTTACGAGTGCATAGGAATTAACAGGTAAAATATAAATGTACTCACTATATACATATATATTTCATCTTCAGAAACGTGCTCTAAAATATTATTTGGGTTGAACTAAATTAATATGTTACATTACTGTACTCTTGTAATGTGCCGTCAGTTCAGGTGCATATTGCACTTTATACGCCAGGTGTATGTGTGTAGTATTTCATCCTCATGCACAAATGAATTTATTCAAGGATCAACGGTAATCAGATTTTGTAATGATCATAACTGCGTCACAAATTTAATGGTGAAAGCTTCACTATATAAAATACACTTCATTTTAAAGTTGATTGCATCTACATGTACACTGTTTGTTGTAAACTCTACTACTTGGGGTTAAAAGTAAAGTCATGCATGTATAAGATGTTACAATACTAACAAGCGTATCAAAACTTTTAACTGTATGCATATTTTGATGGGAGGTACTTTGTATTTAGTTGGTGTTGGAAATAAATGTAAAGATGAAGAACCTATAATGGATTTACGACGCCTAGTATGTAATTTCTGGTTGTAAAGTGTTGTCTACGTCAACAACTGAATTAACTTATTATTCAATTTGCTATTATAAGGTATACAAGCCTAATTACCTTCGTGCGTCAGCAAAACTTTTTTGATATGCTGTGAGATAGCCACGATGAAATCAATTTTAAACCTTTTTGAACTTTCTTTTATTCCAAAGGAAAAGCCAAGACAGGATTTAAATCAGCAGTAGTGGCCAGAGAAATTAAATTAAATTAAAGTTGGATGGCACTTCCTCTGAATCTTTGTAATGCTGTATCTCCAAAGACCTCAAACATTTACATATAAAAAGGAAATACGTCAATTGTTAATGTTTTACAAAGCTCAAAGAAATGACAGCTAGTATTGATTTAGGCTTGTCCGTCTGTCTGTCCTTATGTCAACATGATATAAGCCCAACTGACCGCTTGAACTTGCTGAAATTTTGTTATAGAACTAACTACTTTCTGGCAAATCCTTGAAGCTTATTGATTCTCATTAAAATCAGTTCATTCCGCAATGTAACGTTTCTATGATTTTTTTAAAGAATGACAGAATAAGAGCAAGTGACGGTTTTATCGATAGTTAAGAACATAAATATCCAGTAATTTATTTAGCAGTGTTGAGCAATATTCCAGCCGTTCAGCTACCTATTTAAAACTTTATAGTAAGTTTATTTGATATCAATATTATTATACTCGCGTTTGACGTCGTATATAAATCACGTTTTCTTTTCATTATGATGCATGAATTGATTGGATAAAACATGGTTAATTTTAAAGTGTGTGTGCGTATGCATTTATCAAATTTATCATTTATATCTGTTTAACAATGAAAATCCTGTGGGTACAATAGACCCGAGCTAATGAATTGAGGTTTATGAATGGATGAACCTATGTACCTACATGTCATTTAAGCCAGTTGCTTTGAACACTGCGACCGACTTGGACAAAGTATCCATCCATGGATAAAACTACCAAAGCGCAATTTACAATAATGTTTAAAATTTAAAATTTCCTGAAAAGTCAATTGGATATTTAATGCTCTTCCTTTAAAAAGCAAATAGTTTATGGATTTAATTCCAAAGTTTGATTTTTTTTAAAAATCAGTTAAAGTGAATTTGACGGAATAAATTTTACAGGACGTTTACGTTATTTTTTTAGCTGTCTGGAAATCGTTTCTATTTCCCGCTTTTCAGCAATCTAATCTTTCAGGTACGCATGTTAATACTTTAACTTCACTTTTCTGCCAACTGTTTCTCCAACGTTTGATTATATGAATCTCCCTTTATTACTTGTAGTGAGTGCCTTCTGTATCAATAATTTAACGATGGAGAAAATCCGAAAGCATCTTAAAAAAGTTATGGTGAGGAACGGCGTTGACAGTGGCAGCGTTGCCAACACCAACGGTACAGCGTGCGCAAACCCGGTAGATGAAAGAGCAAAGGTAAACTTGAAGCTGCCCTCGGTTTCTAAAGCAGCACCAACCGCAGCAGCACCTGCACCAGCATTGTTACAACAACAGTCTGTTCCCAAACGACACAACGAAATGACCAACGACTACAAGAAAAAGGACGAGAGACAAGGACGGTTTGAAACTGAAGGGTCAGCACAATCCACTGCCGGTGTTTCCAGCTTTACAAGAACTAGTCGTCCCCGTAAGCCTTCTGACGGACAAGATAACCACACTGACATGCTCAGATTGGTTGAGTATATTGGATCAGGATTAACTTTTGAAGATTGCGAGCTTGAGGCTATCAATGATGACATTTGCAACTACGGTAAGATGGCTGATTTGCTTTTATTAATTATTTTGCAAATGTGACAGATAAGTGCTTTGTTTTTATGCACAAACTCAATGAATCTGCTCATTATTATATTTAAAGAGCATGAAAGAAAGAAGTAATTTTGCATAGAGAAAAAGCAGGCAGCGTTGAGCATCAAAACGTCAAGCTGGCGCCAACTGTGGGTAAAAAGAACAAACATGCTCAGCACACAACACAGAGTTCGTACTGATTCCTGAATGGTGGGGGTAGCAGTACCATTATCATTCTGCTGCTACTCTCTGGGGACTTTGTGCATGGCTGGAAACAAGGCAGCTTGTTCCAGTACTTATTTTGCATTTTGTCATTTTACAGCACCGTTAAACCCCATACTTTCCTTTGGTATGGGGTAATTACAACCTCAAGTCCAAGTCTTGATTTATGATAACGGTTTAAAAAAATTTTTTGTTGCAAGAAATATACTGCTGTACGGTCTAGTACTATTTTACATTTCGCTTTTAATTCAGAAATCCTATATTATTTCTTCCTGTGTGCTCAACTTTATCTGTTAAGCTATAATTTATTTATTAAATCTGGAAAATTCCAACTGCATTGCAACTTTATCTGCTCCATAAAGACATCTCATAAAATAGTTATATTCCGTCTGCACGATTCTCAGTGTCGCAATATATTTTTAGTCTTGGGTTACTCTTCCAAGGCGCTACCATTCTTATGCATATTGTTTTATTATTGTTATTATTGCATTGACCTTGCTAACTCAGTGTCACCCTATTGGCCCACCACCTCGCCTCTCATCTCCTCAAGTACTTTCATTACCTTCTTGTCGTAAGAATCTATATAAAGTTAGTAAACAACTTGAATGTCTTCTCCGTCAGTTAGCATTAAAGAATAACAGAGTAGCATAAGTTTCTCGGCGTACCCACTGAAAATAACAATATTATTTCCTATTTTCCTTTTGCCATAACTGTGAAGTTTGTCGTCAACGACGAATACAACCATATCGTCAAGTTGAAAGCTGAAGAAAAGAATCCTTGAGAATTTTATATTAGAATAGAATTATGGAGCTCAGAAAAGCAGCGGCGCGGCAGTAGCAGAACCCAAGTGTATATATTTTTATCTTACCCCGAAATGCATCACGAGACAGGGCAAAAGCGACAAAAACCAAGTTCTCTCTGGTTCCAGCAGCATCGAAAAAAGAATATCGCATCAAATTTATCTGCATCTTATGTAGTTCACCGTCTCTTCCACTCACTTGGTTTATAGATCTACCGGGTTCGTTCATCTTTCAAAATGTGAGCAGTACAACAACTATTCTCTCGCTTACATACATGCACACACACACACTCTCACTCCTTTTCTTTTTTTCTTCTCTTTTTGACTTGGAAACAACTTTGCACCAGCAGCAGCAGCGTTTTTTCTTACCACCATCACCACTCACCGACTATTTTACTGCTTTGTCTGACTTTACTACTACGACCACATTCTACTCCAAGATCAGACAAATTTATATGCTTATTTAATACATATAAATACATCGTCGGGGTATTACTACTACTACCACTACTACTATTTATATTTATATCATCCTCATTCAAGGAGCAGTTTTAAAAAATATTTCGATAGGGGCACTCATATACCACCACCACCATCATTACTACCGCCAAGTCTGGCCGAGCAAGACAGCTAGATACTTTTCAAGATATTTGGTAGAAAAAAAAATTAGTTATGTATGTATGTATATAATGCAGCATGGCATATTGCATCGTTCTCTTTTTAAAATAGGACTGAACTTTTTTTGGGGTGATCACACCGAGATCTCAACGGCAGCAGCAGAATCAGCGAGACGCTTTTCTTGCCGTTGTAAGTAGCAGAAAAGTTGTTTTAAAGAAGAAAAATGATAGTGTGTAATAGAAGTAGTATTAGTAGTAGTATCAGACGTCGTAACGTAAAGTTTGGTGTGTCTAGTGATGTTAGTAGTAGTAGTAAAAGTATAGTAGTCGTAGTTTTTCTTTCTCGTGGTGGTAGTAAACTGTAGTAAAAGTAAAATAGGGAGACAAAAAAATCGGAAAGAAATTGATTTCTACAATTCTTTTACGTTCTTTCCAACTTATTTTTATATCGCTTATTCTTCTCTTCTTGTTCATTCTTTGAAAATGCCATTGCACTGCACCATGCAAATAATGCATATTGGAAGAGTGAATGTGGTTGTGTAGGCTTCCATGCTTGTTTATCATTATGCTGGTAAATTGTGGTAGAAAATTGAGCAAAGTGGAACTTTTTTGAAAATGGTGAAATCATGTCATGGTAATCATCAAGTTGCATTGGAAAGTAATGTGCATGTCGTTCTCGTCTCATCATCCCATTTACTTATTTTTATTAACCGCTGTATTATTATTATTTATTTGTCGTTGCGGTTTACCCCTCGAGGGAGCTGTATAGTGCCAAGACATAAATAAAAATAGCAAGTACGGAAACAAGTGTGGGCTCCTTGATGCATTTCCGTTTTCATAAGCGATACAAACAAATTAACTTATAGTAGTAGTATATTGTCTTCACCAAACTAATTTTTTTCATGCATATTGTTGGATTGGGTTCAATATGTGTGTGCTTTTCTCGCTGATTTTTCCGTAAGGTGCAATAATAATATAACGGCGCAGCCGGGTGTTTTGGATGTTGAGTGACAAATACGCTTGAAAGGTTGCCTCGTTCTACTGAATGTGTGAAATGAATGTGTACACAGCCAATAACTGAATGGTGGTGGCGGCAGCGGCACATCTAAGGTTTTAGTTTTTAAAATCGTTTATATTAGTCCGTTGTTCCATATTTACAATTTGCATCATCCCTCGGTCGTTCACACCTACTTGACTGACGTATCACGAGTTTTAAAGCGCATTTTTTGCAAAAAAAAACATCAAAAAACAATTTAAGCTCACGTTTGTTTCGTAGCGATGAATGTTCGTGATTTTGATTATTCTGGAAATTACATTTTTACTTTACGTTGTAATTTTTTTTGTCATTTCGATAGCCAAGTTTATGGCTATTCTGCCATTTTCCCCTGCCATTATAGATACATATATGCAAAAAAGTTCATTTCTCTTTAATTTAGAAGTTGTGAAACCTGTTAATAATATTTCTGCAAATAAAAATAATAATAACAAGCACAGGCTTTGCTTAAGTAGCGCAGAGACAGAGGAGTCATGGTCACACGGAAGTAAACAACTCGAAATAAACTTCTACTTATTTTGCACGTTACGTTAAAACACACATACACACATGTCTCATGTCTCATGTCGTCGTCTTCTTTGGTTTTGGTTGACTGTCTAATAGCAGCAGAATGGAATACGTAAAATATATTGGTAATGGGCAAGTTGAGTCGGTGTGTGGCTTTGTTTCTAGTTACGTCTGGTATTTTCAGGAAAGTCCGGAAAACCCACGACTTGTCTGTGTGGTAGACTATTACTAGTTTATTTTTATGGGAAGCACATTCAATTATATGTATATATAATGCAACCTACCTTTGAAAACCGTCCATTCCACAGCATACTACCATGTACTACCACCAACAACTACCATCTGCTTTCAGTAAGAAATATATTAAATAATTAAAGATTATTATTCTGTTGTTCTCTTCTTAGCTTTCCTAATCTAGGTTAAGTTTAATGACGCCTGCACAAATTTAGTAGCTATGCTGTGCTCTGTGTAGGTAGTAGGTACATAGATATATATAAGCTAGTAGTAACATTATATACTGCTATCTCACTCAAATTCACATTTACGTCAAGGAAAAAAGACATTTATATATTTTTTTTTCTAAAATTATTCTCCTGCTTTGCGTTTTAGCTTTAAACTCTTTTTTTTGTTTGGCTGAAAGTAAGAAGAAAGACGTCAAGTGTTGGTTGCTCTCTTGTCATTGTCGTTATTTGTGGGCAATGTTAAATAATAATAGTAATGATGATGATGATGGAGAAGCTTCATTAAAATGCCACACAGTTACTACTTAGCCAATAGCATGCATGTAAGAAACTAGTAACTTGCAGTCAACTGATAGTCGTAATCACTCATATTAATTTCTTTCTGCGAATTTGAGAAAGAGGCAAGAAAAATATATAGGGAGACTAGAACATTTTGTGTTTGAATGCGAAATATGAACTTGTTCCACTAAATAACTATATATTATTCTCTCTGTCTATTCCCGTCCGTCATCGTCGTTTCCTACAGTTTATTGATTATAAATGAAGTCCGTAATAAAGCGTGCGCGTGGTATAATATTATTCATACATAATTTCGACGATGGTCAGTGGATAAACTAGTTCAAAAATCCCCTTTACATTAATTTTCTATTAAACAACGTCATTGCCATTTTAGTTATAGCCATGAAATATAGTTCTGTGTATTTTTATCTTTCTTGTTGATCATAATATGTTTAATGGACGAGAATTGAAAGAC
>JAHZMT010000720.1:0-10392 GCA_027743785.1 Sinhomidia bicolor | reverse complement strand
GGTAAGGTAAAGCAAAAATCTATAGACTGCGATTGCGTATTTTGCTCCAAATTATGGACAATGGTCATGCACACGCAATGTAATGATTTGATTGGTAGTCAAGTATTTTGGTTAAAAAGTTCTCTGTCTTTAACTAATTGGCTAGAATTGGCTATTCTAAAGTTTACTGTTTTGAAACACAATGCTAAATTTTGATCATGAAATATGAGTCAATTGCTGCGTTATTTGTTACAAGACGTCTAGGGCAATACTGCACTTGACCAGCAGTTTAATAATAAATGACGAATTACGTATCTGAATTATTTGATCAAATTGCTGAAATTAACATTTACTTTTGTAACACACATAGTATATAAATATACTTTATGACAAACAAATTATACCTTTGAATACAGATTTATAAACCGTAACAAATGGGACTCGACTCGACTGATATGAAACACTGGACGCGAATAATTTATGTGGCAACATTTAGAGCTTGCTACACATTATATAGATACATAAACTGATTGTGAGTATAAACATAATACACAAATTTATTAAAGTAAATAAAAAATTAATAACAAAATCTCTTCACGAAACCAGAGAGCAAACCTTTGTTTGCCTTTAGGTAACGTCGCGAAATACATTTTATGTTAATGCGAAATAGGTAAATTAAATATGTACTTCAGGCCGTTCCTTCATATTTTTTATCAATACAATATAATTTTTTTTACATAGAACTGCAGTCTACCTTATCATTATCATTTTATCTCTCATTTGCTCTAGTTGACAGTTTACTGGCCTGGCTATTTTTCTTGTTACGCAACCGATGCAGTTAAATTGACGCTCGTGGAACAATGCTAAGGAATGTCACGAAGAAAGTTATGCACAGGGTCCTCTATTTGTAACAATGAAAAATGTGAGACACGAAAATAAACGCAATATTATGTACAATATATACATATAGTGTGCTAGTGTGCATAAACATATCAATCTGACAGCAAATTCTCGCACACTGTAATATCGTGTTGCATTCGCTAAATAAATTGCTAATTGGCGAATCATTTAAAATCAGATTACCTCCGGCAGCCAACTCAACTTTTTGGTGAGTGTTGTTGATGTACATTTGACTAGCATAGATAGCTAGAAGATATGCATACTGCATCTAGAATCTAGATAAAAAAAATTATGCTTCCACAGTAAAAAAATATTTTGAAAGTGTAAAGTTACGATATGATTGAAGCAGAAAATGCTGATTTGAAATTAACAGGAAAATAATTTAATAGAAACCTGATAAAATTTATTTTCTATGTAGAGCGCATCCAATACATTTTCCAATTATAATTACTGTGGACATCTTATTCAATGTTTGAGAACTGACATTTTAAAAAATATCACCAGGAATAGATGTGAAAATAGTAAAAATCTTAATAATAATAATATCTTTGCTGAGTTAGATATATTGAATTTTCTACCTAGCCCATCTTGAGCAATTTTGATTTCAGACAATCAACCTTTTATCTGAATCATTTAGAATATCAACACTCAACACTAATAAAGTTAACTGTCGGTCTCGTGTGCAAGCCTCAACAGGAAATGCAAGTGAAACCAGAATGTTTTAAGGACATTTTATCGCCAGCATAACTAAAGGAAATGACTATTCAGCTGTGTACAACCAAATGAAATATATAAAAAAGTCTACATATATGCATAAGTTTAAATTTATTTTCGCAGAATATAATATGCAGTTAGTTTTTTTTCTTAAAACCGCAACAATCCAATTTAGGTAGGTATTACAAAGTGCGCATTAAAAAACTGTTCTTTTGATATGTTCAATATGGGTATGTATGTGTATTGTGTATGCATACTTTTGGTATGTGCATATAGACTCGCCATTATAAAGTCTTCACAAATCTCAGCGATAATAATAGTACCTTTTCGTATAACATTGTGCAATTTCACGAAAAGCGCTGACACTGCAATCTTAAATCTTGACAAGTTTCAAATAGCCATTTAGTTATCCACGTAGCAAATAAAACCTTTCCGTTTCTTTATGTCCAAACATTACACACCTAATCTAATTCAATTCAGAGATTTTAAAACCTCAGATTCAAGGAAACGAAAATGCAGACATGCATATGGTATGTACATATAAAGTTGTAATAACTTACCTATTTAGTAAATATACATATCGCATTTTATTTCAACCATTCATGTCTCTTTTGCTACAATTTATTCTCAAATCTAAATAAAATCAAGAACTTTCTCGTCATTTGCAATTTACTTTTTTTTAGCATAAAGTACATGACCATTTTTTTTCTTATTCAACATCGGAAATAATATAATCATATCAGAATAAAATCACCAAAATTTTATTTTTACTTTTCTGATTTAGTGACTATTGCGTATAGTACATACGTACATGAAATAAGACAAATCTTTATANATTTAGTGACTATTGCGTATAGTACATACGTACATGAAATAAGACAAATCTTTATAAACTAACCCTGTGAGTAATTTTATCACGTAAATTTTTTGTTATTTTATTCATGTCGAGTTGTGAGCTGAAACTCTTAATCAAGTAAGACATAACAGTCAGCTTTTACGTACGCAAGTAATGCACTTTTTATGTACGCACAATACGCAATCATCCCAAAACTGTCAAATTTAGAATAAAATCTCTGTCCACCAACCAACCAAGGCAAGTAAGCAGCTAGCTTGATGATACTTGATAACAAGAGCGATAATAATGCAGTCAAACATTATTCTTACAATAAAGGACCTTGCTGCAATATAAAATAATAAAATCTCTGTCCACCAACCAACCACGGCACAACTAGCTTGATGATACTTGATAACAAGAGCGATAATAATGCAGTCAAACATTATTCTTACAATAAAGGACCTTGCTGCAATATAAAACTTAAAATGTCTTTATATTTTTAAGAGTAAAAGCAATAATAATGGTGGTAATACTATATCAAGTTGTAAAAAAAGTCCACACTTTTTTTGAGCTAAAAGGTCTAATGAAGCATGAAAAATCATGGCAAGTAAGAAGAAGAATGCCAGTCACATAAAAACTGAAAAAAAAACTGTAGCAATCTCATTATGTCACACTGGTATGTTTACTAGGTACATGCACAAAAATACAATGAAAAGAGTTCAACAGTACAAAATCATAAAAATGCACATAATAATGTTATACATAATATTCTACTAGAGGAGGACATAACACAATAGCCCAACTTGAAAAACAAATATATATAATAATAAAAATATCGTCTATTATTGTTATTGGCTTAAAGGTAGTAGGTACTCAAACAGGCAGGCATGCTGCTGCATTTTTATGATTACATAATGATCATTAGGCCAAAGTCGGGTCGTGTCTTTTAAGATGCTGTATAATACAGTAATAAATTAAATAAATAAGTCAATAATATAGGGCGAGTGGAAGACTCTTTCATTTTCTGACATTACTTACATCGGGTCATTAATATAGAGTTTTGAAAAAAAGTAAGCCAAACCATCAAAGAAGCTATGCTGGTAAGGTGAAGCATGCATGCATGTACATCCTTAAATACATACCACAGGCGAATTCACGATTTCTTTCTGTGGAAATCATTATTATTTTTCAAACTGCTGTCTTGTGACTACTCTTTGCGTCTGTGTAGATTACTGGTTTCATTGTCGTTGGTTCTCTGTCCTACACTTTTTACAGTATAAATATATAAGAATGTAGAAACAAAAAAAACAAAGCATATTTATAATCTTCACCGTACCCATAAAATCTACAAAATAATGTAACAAATTACATGTGTGTGCAGCCATGTGGCTTCCCCATTACTTTTCTGAAATGGTTCTTGAATTATACCAATAATTTTTTAAAAATATGATCATCAATTTGTCACTGGTCAGTAGTCAGTGCGCAATCCTTGATGAGACGAATACATATCATTACAATAATATTTTTCAGCAGTAACAACATGTTATACGAGAGAGCAGGAAAATTAATTTTCTGTTTTGTTTAACGAAATGAAATCTATCATTATTTACAATTACTGTAACTTGTGTTATTGGATGACATGTAATTTTTCATCATCAGTACGACACACAAACAATAAGAAAAACAAAGATAGAGCAGCAAAATTACATGTTATTATTTGCTCTGGCATGCATTTCCACACCCGTAAACACTGTTTATTAGATCAGGTACTTATAATAATTAATAAGGAGGGGATGGATTTCATTCTCCATTTCTATATTGACTCACAACAACATTGTCAGTAAGCAGTAACCTCATCACTCAAGTAATCAACCAGCATACATCTAATATGCAAATAAAAAAAAACTTGCTGTAATAAACATTCCTGCAGAAACTAATAATGTGTAAGGATACTGTGTATAATGTAAAACTCAATTTCGGTACTTTTAAAATGCATTTTGATTTTTAGAGTAATTACCTGTTCTACTTACTGCTGTCATTTATTATAACGCAAAAGTAAATAATGAATGACTGTCATTTGAAAATTATTGTACACCGGTAATAATTAGTTATGCATTACTTTGCCTAGTTTATATATTTTACTTTTGTAAAAAGAGCAATTATTATTAAAATATGCCTTTTAATTATCTTTACCCTTATTGACAAAATGATCTTCATATTTGCTCAATCGGATAAAAAGGGTTTGCTTGCTAACGATAATTTAAATGATCTCAATTGCAGCCATTATACTTACTACTACATAATACAAATAGGCAATGACGACCCTGTACTGCCCTTACACCTACGCAACACGGTAGCAAAAACGTGGCACTTAACATTAACCTTCGTATCAGCCAACAACGTGTTCAGTATTATTATTACTATTTGTACGTTACATTTTTTTGTGTAGGAAACTGTCGCTTTAAACCAATTCATTTCTCCTTATAATTTATTGACGATGGCCGCAGTGCACAATACAAATTACTACCACACCACCACACAAACAAATTGATCCTACTTCATGGTGTTCCTCTCTGTAATAAAGCCTTTCCCTCGCACCATTTAGCCACTCTGAGTTGGCACATGGTAGCAATAATAAGGAACTTGATTTTGTCACTGTTGCCGTTTTTGTCACACCGGTTTCCTCACTGTGAGACGTACTGAGCAAAGGACAAAAAAAGTCTTTTTATATTAAATTTTTGTGCAGCGTCATTGTCAGGGAGGATCAAGGAATTGAGTAACCTCACGCAGAGTTGAAACGAGTTAAAGACCTGCTTTAAAAATCTGCTGGTATACATAGAAAGAAACATCTGCCAGAAAAATATAAAAGCTAAAACTATTACGGCCACGGCCATTGAATAATTAATAATAATAATAATAATAAACTATAACAGCACGATTAAAAAATGACAAAAAATCTGTTGGTCAACCCACGCATGATCTTGCTCTTCTTGTTTGCAAATAAATATGGAGGAGGAGGAGGCATTATAGGGAAAAATTCCGATAACATAAAAGTAACAAACAACCACCTTACCACACACACACACACAACAGCAACAACAACAGTAAAAAAAATTATAACAAGTAACACGAGTCAATAAATTACTTAAAGTGTCTATACATCCATACAAACCACGTGTGTGTCTTTAGAGGGATGCGTACGTTGTATTATTGCATGTGAGTGTGTTATTTTACGTCGTAATATCGTAAAATTCTAATCAATCATTCCGTTTAAAAAGGAAATTGTGCTGGGATGAATCACAATTAAAAGAGCCAAAAAGAAACGTCCGTTACTTTCCAAGTGCAATTATACTCATTTAAGTACAAGAAAGTATTCTAATCAATCATTCCCTTTAAAAAGGAAATTGTGCTGGGATGAATCACAATTAAAAGAGCCAAAAAGAAACGTCCGTTACTTTCCAAGTGCAATTATACTCATTTAAGTACAAGAAAGGGATGTCTACCAATATATATAAAATTTTGATAATAATGCATAATGGTCACCCTGAAAAATCTACAATAGGAACAAACCGACGTCCGTTAAATATGTATGTACATAGTATTAATAGTATGCGCTCTCAACGAAAAGAGGCTGAATGGGGACACAATGTCAATATATTCAATGATTGTTATGTATTGACGATGATGGTGACGAGCGAGGGAGGAACTTTCCGTTGGTCATCATAACAATATAAAGTATTCATGAAAGTATTGTTGTTGCTGGTGTCGTTCGTTGTTGGAGTTTACGTCACCAGTGGCACAACAACAACAACAACAACGCATGACATGACACGTCGCATCTCATAAATCTTTAAATCTTTACCAGCAAAACTTCTCACTCAACTGATTGCATTATAAGCCGACTGAGGTACTGGTCCTACTAGCACTAGTACACAGAGAGTGCAACAATTTGTAAGTCTTTTCATGGTCAATCCATTACTAAAAGGGCAAAACAAATTTGGAATGTCCGACACTCTTCGATGGTGTGTGCAATCGCACGACTTTACAATAATTCATAATGATTTCTTCTACCCTTCCATTAGACTTTAGATATTTAGACAGATAGTATAATATGTAATTTATCGAGAATGATGGATTTTATTGGAAACGGTGCATGATGACCAAATGAATTGAAAGCATAACAGCGTTCCTGAGTACGTAGAATAAATATTACATTACCAGTCATCATCATCACCATCATCCCTCGTCACTAATCAGTCGACACCACATATCAGTGGTCTACTACAATAATAGTTTACATTATTGTCCGTGTAATGATTTAATGAAGTATTGTGACAAATGGGCAATTCTACGAATGCTTCGCTTTAAAAAATTGTGCATAAAAGTCACAAGTACAAGAATGCTTTTACAGCAACAATCAAACTTGATTAAAAAATGGTCAAGAAGTGGTCGTGGTCACGCAAGAGCGGAGTACAAAAAGTCGCCATAAATTAATTGAAACAAACATTTAGTATGCAGAGAAGAGCGATGGATGACATGATTTTATTTTCTTATTTTATTTTTTTAAATGTATATTTGTAAAGCAATGGTAGGGATTAGGAATTTATGTGAGTTTGTATTGTGGAAGGAAGTTCCTCCCTGAGGCATAAGCAAAGGGAACTCCTCCATGTCATTCAGGCGTGAGATAATGAAATACAACGGTTACCAGCAAAAAGCTATAAGTAACTTCTTTGCTGTCTTGTACTTATACAACCATTACTGGCCACTGCCCACCACAAGTCGACTTTTTTTAATGAATCTCATTTCAGTAACCTCAAAAAAAAATGATGCGACGTAAGGCAAGAGTATGTAAGCGTTTACGTTTTTGCTTTATGATTGCGTAATAATTTGATAATGCTACTGATTTTAATTACATTCATGTTTGTGAACCTCGTAACTTTCGTGAATCCAATTAAGACATATGCTCGATTTACAAGTCCTCTCCATCCCTGAAATGAAATAAAAAGACGCATAGCATGGTGTCAAATGTCGTCATTTTTTAAAAAAGATGAAATATTTTATAATTGTAAATATTTCCCACTTTTGTCCTACTAACCATTATTACACAACCTGACCCATCTTTCAACTTCAAAAACCAATTTTGTTGACGAGCAACAACGCTCGCGGTACTAACTAGACTAGAGACCTGATTTTCCCAAGCTTTGTTCTGATTTGACATTATACAGGTGCTGAAAAGAAAGGAACGCAACGGATGCAACAGATGACAGAAAATTACATTTACATTTAGCACAGCAGCTACAAAATTAGTCATCACAATTTACTGATTGATACAATGCAGACGGCGACTAGCGACTTTGATATTATTAGCATACAAAGTGTGTTTATAAAATAAATTAAATAAAGTAGGAAGACCTTGTCCTTCCAAGATTTGCACTTCAAAGCTTACACTTAACCAGATCAATGTGCATTATGGACTGCTGCACTATGATGAAACCACTTTATTTCCATCTCACTTGTACTATTGCATCAAATCAAACCTACTGAAAAAATTGATTCCTTACCAAATATGGCGGAGAATCCCTTGTTAATGAAACTCGATAGATGTGTTGTTACATCACCAACAATATTACCATGTATCCATTACCTATTAATTTATATCCATCTAGGTATGCACATTGGGCATCTAATTTAGGTCGTATTCATTCCTGAGTACAATACCCGTACCTACATTTTCATAATAGCTATACACGCAACCCCTAAACAAAGACGTTGCAAATATAATTTATTTATGGGAATAAATTGCAAAGTTCTTTGCTAAATCAGCTTAATATTCATAATCAGTATGACTGACTGGATTACACGAGTTTTTAATTGTCACAGATTGAATATTAAAACAATCAATCATTGATTTTTATTTTTATATAATCATTGATTGAAAGTTAAAACAACGCGACGCCTAGTTTAATCGACTGTGAGATTATATTGTCACTTTTGAAACAATTAGGTAGTTCCTTTCATTCCACAATACAAAGAATTAGGTATGCTTTTTTTGTTGTCCATTTGTTCCTTTAAGATTCTCTTCTCGTCCCATCTTCAAATCGCATTTTTTGATAAGATGTTAAGATAACCAAAAATGAAAACAAGCACATCTATCCCATTAATAAAAAAGTGATGCTTTAATCTTAATCGTATAGCATTGCTCTACATAATATGTACACATATCACATCTTGAATGTACGTTTTGCTGTGCTAGAAAAGTACACATACATATATTACACCTGTATACTGTCCAACTTTGAAATGTGCAAATGTTTTAATTATGTTCCATAATCTTGCTTGAATAAAAACAAGACTATAGCTATGACTGCTCAGTCTGCTTACTGCTACCGCAAATTTTGTTTTGTCACTTTTGTAAAAGGTGTTGATCCTGATCTTGTTACACCTTAAAATTGACGTGGCCTGGTGGAGGTAGTGATATTTTTTTCAACGTTTTTAGAACACACAACATTAGTACTGGCCTTGAAGTTTCTATTTGTGGTGACTGACGATGAAGCTGACGACTATTGAATATGAAGCTTTGTAGACATTCATTGCGTTTTGTGCTTATTTAGCGTACCAGGGGGTTGACAATCTACTACTAGACTAATGTACTGCTACGAATACAGGGATTTATGTGCAGGCTTGTATAATTTGAATATGAAGCTTTGTAGACATTCATTGCGTTTTGTGCTTATTTAGCGTACCAGGGGGTTGACAATCTACTACTAGACTAATGTACTGCTACGAATACAGGGATTTATGTGCACGCTTGTATAATGTGACGCTAGGGTATAAATTTTAAACGAGGAATCTTCATTTTTTTCAAAGCTATCATTTACAACAACTCTAATAAATTTTGTTTTCTCTGTTCTAAAATTTATATATTTGGTATTCTCAATAGCTGGCTTTCATCTTGTGCTCTTATTAAAAGAATCTTTTGTTGTAAAGTAGTACATTTCATTTACAACAACTCTAATAAATTTTGTTTTCTCTGTTCTAAAATTTATATATTTGGTATTCTCAATAGCTGGCTTTCATCTTGTGCTCTTATTAAAAGAATCTTTTGCCGTTGTAAAGTAGTACATTTTAGAAAGAGAACTTTAGCAATTTGAATAATATTAAATTCTTTCTGCTAACGTATGATCAGATCAGTTGGCCGCCGTCCTTTTTCATCGTCATTCATAATCAAAGAAAAATTTCATGTTCACATTTTCTTATCGAGCATGTGTAATGCACATAATCCGCAGAAAATAAGTTAAAAGAACCTGTCAGTCCTTTTTCCATTTCACACCCATTAAAAGAATAATTTACATTAATTAAATGTCCAGTATTTCGTAATCAGCACATCATTTAGCTAGACTCCTTTAAACTATGTATCTTTTTAATCATCATTTTCTATGTGGCAAGTCCGCACTCGTATTTCTTACCCTACATATACCCAACTACCTCGCCCTCCCACAACAACAGAGAGAAACAAATCCTTTGACAATGAACATCTTCTCAGCAACCTGTTGCACAAGATGGAATTTTTTTTCTCGCTGCAACTAGTAGCACCCTAAAAGGACTTTTTCGTACAAATTCACATGCCATGGAAGATTATGGGTCCGGATATGGAAATGTTACGAGACCACCAAATGATCAACTTGGTCCTTTACCAAAAAACGTATATACTTCTTAGATATGTATGTAGCAACGAAATCGGCGGATCTCGTTTACACAAGAAACAATTATGTACTTACTACAATAACAACAAGACAGATTTTTGTATGAGTATTATTATATGTAGTTGTACTGTCGAACAGTTTGAAATAAAGAAGAAGAAGAAGAAAAAACGTTTTCGAAATAATGTCTGTACATAAACAACCCACTCACCCATATTATAGGCAATAAATACTATATACCGTATTTTTCCCAATAGAAGCCGG
>JAHZMT010000719.1:0-16500 GCA_027743785.1 Sinhomidia bicolor | reverse complement strand
GAAAAACACAAAACTCTACCTAAATACATTGGTACATGTTATCATCATGGCCCACAATCCATCAGAGAGGAATTTCAAACCAAAACTCTATGAAAAAAAAGAAGACAATATATTATGTTACGTTTTTGCTGCGTGTCCCTATGTTCTCCTTTTTAACTTTTTCTATTGTAAAACTTGTAATAATGAAACTGAAACTCTGTTGCTCTTGTTTGTTGCTGCTTATACTTACTTCTACTTCTACTACTACTATTATCGCTTCCATGAATAATAATAGTAAAATAATAGGTATATATATAGTGGCAGCAACAACAGCAGCAGCAGCAAAAGTGTGCAATGGTAAGGTGACTGGTTGGTTTGGTAGTTACTTTTTACTTCTACTACTACCGAGTTGAGCTGAGGAGAAACTGGAAAAAAAATCTTATTACTAATGTCGGCAAAGTTCAAAGAGAGTTTGTCTGTTTACATAATAGTAGCTCATGGGCGCATTCAACCGCAAGTGTCCGGCATGTTCAGGAGGAGTCTCTCTCTCTCGCTCTCTTCTTTCTCAGTTCTCATCTCTTCTCTTTTTACTTGTTACTTTTTCAACGAGCAGCATGAAACAGTGAGCTGTGCTAGTAGTACACACACACGTTTATTATAACTCAACTTGTGCTTTGATCTGTAACAAAATGAGAGTGCATTTAAAGCACTGTATATTAAGTTTTGTAGTAAAAAACACAAACTTTTTTTTATAAATGTTTAATAATATCATTTTGTGGTATATTTTACGATTAGAAGAGAGAACCGAATGCATTATAAAATATTTTAAAATGAGCAAATGAAATGGAGTTTCTGGAAAAATAAATTGAAAAAGCCCGTTAAATACTTTACCAACAAAACTGGAAGATTTGGCGTAATTCGGGTTCTGTGAAGTAAAGGTTATGTACGGGTTTGAAATATTTATGCCGTTCAACAATTGCTAGATAGTCACTCACAAAGTACTAAACTATATTTTTTGCTAATAGACTATATCTCGTTTGTAAGCATCCAATAAAATTCCAATTCAATTAAATGCTAAAAATATTGCATTTATTCAGAATCATTTTGGCTAGTAAGGAAAAGCAGCATTTTTTATAACTGCATGGGTGGCAATAATACCTATATAATCCAAGAGGTTATTATTATTATTATTTTCATTACAGCCTACTACTACTACCACCGACCGACCACCAACAGAAAACAAACATTATTTACTTGTTACAGATTAATAATAATAACGAATAACGATTTTGGCCGCAAAACTATCAGAGCGTCTGCCCTTGAAGAAAGTCATCATGCAAGCATGTACCCAATTTTCCCCTTTTCTTAAGTATGTAATTAACGAATTCCAATATTTACCTTTCGCATGGATGAAAATTACAGGATAGTGGTCAGGCAATTATATTATATAAAAGACATGAGAAACAAGATTGGGTGCACCCACGTTTCACCAGCATCGTTCTATTTTTTTGTACAAAATATAAATTGTAACAGGAGCATTTCGCCTGATCTCCTCTCCAGAGTTTAGATTTCTTGGTGGTGGTGGGTTGGATTCAGTACTCGTGTTACGACCGTGTATTCATAATCCTCCAACAAAGTAATGCAATCATTCAAAAATATAATATGTACTTTTCAATCAATATCATGTTGGGCATCAGTAGAAGCAATGACATGTTCATTATTATTATTGTTATTATCAAACCAAACGTTTCATGTTACTTTTTTTCAAAAAATTAATTTACATTTTGTACACGTATGTAATAAGCAATGAGCTTTTTTTCATGGAACTGCAGTTTTGCTAGTGTGTAGTAAATGTGTTCAGTTAAAGTTTTTTTCCTCTCTCTCTCTCATGACAAGTGAATGAGTGATCAGTTCAGTCAGAAAGAACAATGTTAGCTGGTCTGTGAAACATAAACATAGTAAACTCAGTAATTGGTTTTGAATCATAATCATGTAATATGTATGGAATGCGTAGAGATATAGTAGCAGGCATGTGTATATATATACCTATATACGCTATTATATCATAATGATATACATCCTGATTTATACATGTTTTATTTGTATGCATAACTATTGCATCGAGTGGTAGCCTGTAGTTAACAAGGTGCCGCTTTTTCGGAAGACGATGGGCGTGTAAAAAAGAGGAATCGATAATTACATGTTAGGAGAAAAGATGAGTAGCAGAAATTACCTTTAAAATGGCCGTCTTGTTAGCGATATTGTTTATGTGGCTGAGAGGGAGGAATTTCAGTCTGGCGAAGAAAACTCAAATATTTTTCGAGTTAGTAATTTGAAAAATAAGGAGATAAAGAAAAAAAACTACCTACAAACAACAACAACAATAATAATAATAATAACAGCATATAGTAGATACATTCATGTAAAATATGTATAGAGAGAGAGAGAGAGAAACAACCAGGATGTTCGCTATGTCATGTCATCATCATTATTATTGCCTCATGTGTAAAATGTCTGGCTGAAAAAAGAACATTATTACGCACAATGCAAACGCAATAACAACAGGAAAAATATTCAAATACGCAATTTTAAAGATTTTTAGTATTATTATTATTATTATAGGTATTTTCTGTACAGAGTAGAAAAATGACTAAAATAGGCCATGAGTTTATATCTTCTGGAAAGAAAAGAGTAACGCTTTCCACACACACACACGCCCATTCATCGAACCAAATGTGATGATGAGCTGTGTAGTAAAATGTTATTTTGTTGACTGAAAAGCTAGAGAAGAGTTGAAGAATGCTATACAACACCACCAAACGCTCACGATAGTATGATGATGATGATGATGGTACTCTGTGAGAATGAGAATAGCAGCGCCTTATATTTCATACAAAAATACCAAGCTGCCACAGAATTTAGTTTTTATTATTATTTTTTTACATGCCAGTAGGTTCCTTCTTCTAAATATCTTGTGTGTGTGTCGGTCTCACCACAAAGAGAACAATAAATTATTGCAAAGGAGTTGGAGTAAAAATACCGCTGGCTGTTCAGGGCCCATTGGTAGCCATCATTAATTAGTTTTCTTTGCTTTACCTTGTTTGGAATAATACAAACGATCAAATTATCAATAATTTACAAGATATATTATCCATATGCCGCCGCTGCCGCCGCCGCATGCCAAATAGTTATATACCTAATCACGGAGATGGACGGACGATGATAGAAGGAAGATGATGACAGGCGAAAAACCGGCAGCTATGATCTCGTTAGTCACTCAGCAACCACTAACTTCTTTCTCAAAAATGTTCTTGTAAACGAGTAAACGTACGTAGAGTGTTTTTTTTAGAAAACGTACTTTCTAACTTGTCGGTCGACGCAATATGCAAAATTTACATATTATATACAACAACGCAAAGTTATAAATACATGCAACATCTCACAACAATAAACCAAAGGTGTCTATCAAGTTTTATACATATATTTGCAATGATGACAAAGGAAACCGAAATCACTATTATTACTGCTTGTTCCGCAAAAACGAATTTAAAACTTTATTGTAATTTGGTCGATTGTGTTAATCATAATTTTTGCTTCGACTTTCTTCTCTCATAAATTCCAGATCGGGGAATCCTTTGAAAAATTAATATTATAATATATATATTTTTCAAAAATAACTTGCTATTGTACAACACTGGAAGCTTATAGTGAAGATGATAAATAACCACAAATTCAAAAAACACGTAGAGAATTTTTCATTTGCCCGTTTTTAGGTAAGCGCTGACAAATACCTTTTTTTAAATACGCCTTTTACATACAACAACAGCAGCATCGTCATCACCACCAAGTAAAGAAAATAGATGGCATGTGTGGTGTGATGTCGTGGCATTATCTCCTTTTGTTTTGATTTTCTTCCTGTGATTTTAAAAACGCTAATAAGAAAACTATTAAGGAAAATGTTACATGATGATGATGGCTTGTTTCCCTGTTTTCTTATCCAGTTTGATGACGAAGATAATAATGACGGCAAAAAATAGATGGAAATAATAATAAAAATGATAATGATGATGATGACTGTGCTGATAATATGCATTTTTAATACTGGCAGCGTGGTGCTTAGTGCCTGCGCGTAACAACAAACTGTAGCTTCTGTCTTGTTTGTTGGCAATGTTGAAAAATTGAAGATGAAGATGATAATACACTATACGATGATGCTGGTGCTGATAATAATAATACACACAGCTAGACCATTTTCGACCAGCTTCATTCAACCACTTGTGATGTTGTTTTAAAAGATGATTATAAAGAGACGAGAAAATGATGATGACGATGATGAGAGTTTAATCGAGATAAAGAAGAAAAAAAATAGTAGAACAAGCCAAATTACCAAAAAATACTATTTCTTGTGGCTTGTTTTATTTGTTTTCATCATTTTCTTTTTCGGCTTCTCTCAAACTCTTTTTTTTCTTCTCTGTGTGTGTGGATGTGCCGCTTTAATAAAAAGAGGAAAGGGGAGGAGTTATTTCTGTCATGAGAATGGGCAGAAGACAAAGAATCATCCTAAAATGTTTTATGTACTGCCGCTGCTGCTGCTGCTACTGCATACTGCTATTATTATCTTCTTCTTCTTTTGCTCTGGCATGGCATACATAAATAAATGTACAAACTAGCCGGCAAATTCATTCTGCTAGTTTGTAGTTGTTGCGCCATGCCATATTATTATTATTACTACATATTACTGTTATTATCTTTTCACGATTAATGTTCAGCCACATTAAATAGCCGAGTTCTTTGTGAATGCACACACACACACAAAATGCACAAAAATGTACATAATTTTTTTGGAGAGAGCCAGTGATACATACATTATCATCATCACGCATGATAATGATGATAATGGCCAAGTTTACAAGATTTCTTTTAGTAACGAGGATCTTAAGAAGAAGAAAATAAAATTGTGCCTTTCTATTCAAATTTTCATAACATTTCTCGCATAATTGACTTGACTAGGTATTTCGTTTGTATACGGGATTACAAATTACATAAACAGTTATATTGAATTTTTTTAAATATTTCGCAATCTCTATACAGTTTGTTGAATTATCATAATTTCATAACACTGACTTGCATTCTAAACGCTGAAGAAATATCCGTTTCTTTGAAATGATAAGCAAAATACCTGTTAAAGAAAATGAGATTTGAAACTGGGATTGTGCATTAGAAATATACGCACTTGGAAAAACGCTACGTGTGTAGAAAATAGAGAAGCTATGATGATATAGTGGTATGTATATGTAAAAATGTAATTCAAGATAGTGCAGCAGTAGCACAGCACAGCAAAAGTTTATTGTTTGTTACACATTCGATTATCAATTTTTTTTCTTCTGATGATAATGGTGCATGGTGTTTGCTAGACGAGAGTCGAGAGATGTATATTCAGTTTTGTTTAACACAGGTTTTTTCACGGCTGTCAGTTTGCTACATATCACCCCAGCTATTATTCTTTTTTTCCCTTCTGCTCGCTAGTTGTATAATGGCCATTGTATTTTATGAAGTGAATAGTCATCTTTTTAGGGAAATGATATTATTGTCAGTCAGTAGCTCTGTTCCATTAATTAAGGCAAGCTAAAGTTCTTGACTGTCGGCCTCTTTGATCTCTTTGAAACTAGGTGTTCTCCGGTCAAACGGTTGTTGTTGTTGTGCTGGGTTCCTCTTGAAAACTCATGTTACGTTACAGTGTGTGTACGGAATTCGAATAATAGAAAACACGTCAGTGTGCAAGCCTAGTACGCATCCATTTATATAAGTAGCGAGCATTTAAAGTTTTACCCTTGTTTTTTTACCAGCAGCAGCAGGGTATTTTGTCTGTCTGTCTGAGAACGTATTAAACTGTAGAAGAAACTGAAAAGCCCTTTGCCCACACACTGCGATCGTTTAAATATGTCAAGTTGTCGCCAGCATGTCTAATATGAAAATAAGTCCATTTTGCTTAATCTCATAATTGACAAATTGCCATAATAAGTACAGCTTGTTAAATACTGATTATCTACTTATTACTGTACTTGACCGATTAGCAAAGGCTTGCACCCCACAGGTTTTTTCATAGTTCTATTGTTTAAACGTCACAATGGATTATCTTGTTCATTTCCTACACTGTTATACAAAGACTTTTAATGCTCGTTTGAAGACATGCACCTTTTTTGTTTTATAAACTTTGTAGCATTTGGGTTTACTACATGAGAAAATGTCAGCTTTAAATAGGGTTAAATTATTAGGGAAAATTCACTTTCTGCGAGAAGGCTGTTCCATTGGTTCCAACAACTGTTTCAATTCTTACGTACAGTTAATTTAGTTAATTTCTAATAATCATATTTCCCAATTGTATTTTAATTTATTGTCGAAAATAGTTTTGCATGCTATCGTCTATATTTTCTCAGGAGACAGACTTCCTGCTGAACAATAGTAACTGTTGTCGATCAAAGAGTGTGTAGCAGTTACAAATTCTTTGCTGACCAATACATCTTTCACAAGTTTTGTGGTTTGTTTTCATTATATGGTATGTGTGTGTGTGTGCATTTAAATATACTTTAATGTCGAATATTTATTTTCTAACTGTGTGAATAATTACAGGTCAATACTAGATAACTTTAAGTTTATTACACTTGTTCTATTAATTTGTACTACCTGTTACATGTAGGCATATTTTTGATATCATTTTAATTTTTTAAAAGTTAAAACTGATTATCATTTTCAGGTATTTATGTACATTTGCCGTAAACATTATGTATTGTACATTCATATTTCACATATTTCTTGTTTGTAACCTACTCCATATCTTGTCAAGTTCAAGATCGATGGATAATATGAATGAAAATAGATCTATAGTTTTGAGCCGTTTTGAACATTTATTTCCTTGACGACCTTTGGTCAAGTTTATCTATAAACCGAACGTTGCTAAAAAACACTACAGCAAAAAATGCTACCATGTGACCAGTCCGTGAATTTTTCTATAGAACAACGGATGATGGTGGAAAATGAGCTACAGTTTTACGACAGTCAAGTCCATTAAGACCCACTTAAAGTCTCTAACAATGTGCTAACGAGTCTGCGATTTATAACAATTAACATGTAATTATCAGTCGGCACGCTTTTTATCTTTTCTTAAATCCACTTTCCTTTTCGGCTTTCTTGTAACTGCCCTTCCTTTGACTTGTCATAACACATACTTTTTTCTCCAGTTTGTGTATATACACATGTGTACCCAGTACCCACACATACAACAAGCATGTAATTTCTTATTCCCTAGGACTGGTTATATGTCAAATGATAATGATGTGCTTAAATATGTTATGATATGATGAACAAAGAAAGTGGAAGCTTTTCTTCTTCCTTTCTGCTAGCTTGTCTGTCTTAATGTGCTTTTCATACAGTCATTTGTTACTTAGGCAAGTACTTAGCGTTTTCATTGTCCGCTCAACAGTAGTGCAGTGCAACCCGTTCTCTGTGGGCGATCAAATAAAACGTTATGAATACTTCTTACTTATGTACCCACATACTTTACTTCATACCTTCCCATTATCAACCCACCCCACCACCAGAGTCCATTATTATCGTGACTATGACTCAAAAAACATATATTCTTCGTTCATTCAAAGCACCACATTTTTAACAAGTTTCTGGTAATGGGTGTACTAGGTAGCTCTAGAACTGCGTAGAAAATATTTGAAATTCTTGGCAATACGTGAGAGAGAACAATTAAATGAAATAATAATTGCCTTGTTGATTACTATTAAATACTTATACTGCTCTTGTCTGGTATGCATTATGAGTGACCGACAAAGAAGTAGAAGGAAAACTTGCTTGGATCACATATTTTTACAAAAAAATTTTCCTCCAGATTAGGAGCAAAATACACAGTAACATGTTTGATGCTATATAACTAAACGGAAAGAAAAAAGGCTAAAGGTTTAAATTCTAATTTTGACCTTTCCCACCGTCTATACCTATATCATTCCTAATATTTGACCAGCCCAGTATTCGATGGTACTGAGCAAGTGTCCCATACAAAGATCACGACCATATGCAATCCTAGATTAGGTATTATTATTATGTTTAATCGTCCCATTGTACGACCGGATTAAGAACTGGAAACCTTTTTTTCACTTGCAGTAGTAAATCTTTAAACGTCATGAATATCAGTATGTCTAATGCATTGAAATATTTATACCTAATTAATTTTTGTCAAATCTAACTCAATTTACACCATAGTATAGTAGATATAAATACACGAGTATGTTACCGTTACCGACTTTAAACTTGTTTTTATCAAAGGTAAATGCTAGATTAATAAATTAATTTATGATGCTTGCATTTTATTTTGTTACTAAATTAAAAAAAAATACTTTTATGTACTACTTTTGTATTAGAAAATATAATAGGTATGTCAAGATGTAAAATATATTATAGACAATGATCTTAAATTTATATCATCCAACGAATTAACATGAGTTACCAGTAAGTCCAAGGTATCAATAATGTACCCGTGCATTCATATTTTAGTTTATTAGTAAATGTATTAATGTATAGGTACGCATAGGTGTCAATCACGCTCACACACGATGTACGTTGAGTTTGAGTCAAGTTTTGATTTAATATTTGTATGTACAAGACATGTTGACAAGTGACAACCTTGACTTTTTTTAAAGGTTCTACTTTTAAAAGTCATAAAACTGTTTTGGGTAGTTAATCCGGTCGAGCTGTGGGGCGATTATGCATAATAATGATCGGAATAAATAGGGTCGTGATCGTTGTTTGAGACACTTGTGCTCGGTTATCTAATAATGTGTGGATCTACCAATGGTACCCAATCGCCCATGGATTAGGCACCGTGTCGCAGGTGTACAAGAGTCCTTGTGAGATGCAACCACACACAAATAAATATGCCATTATAGTAGCTTTTCGGTACGTTTACTGCTAGCTTTCGTTAATAATCATTATTATCGTTAATATTGTCAGTTAAAATAGGCTACAGTTGAGTTTGCTTTCCCAAAGTTAGTGTAAATACTGGGATACCAATCCCTTTCAATGTAAGCTAGGTTACCAGTGAGTACACTAACTTTGAGTTTTCCTTTTTTTCTTTTTGCTTTTACTCGTAATATTTCTAGGAAATAGTAAAGTTAGTAAATTGGTAACCTAGCTTACATTGAAAGAGATGACTTTATGAAGTCATCCGTTCCTTCGAGTGAAAAAAAACACGGGACGCGCTGCTCCGTCCATGAAATGTGTACATGAAATTCGTACAGCTCCGCATTTCAATTTCATCTCTTTCAATGTTAGCTAGGTTACCAATTTACTACTTTGGGAACAAATCCATCATAATATGTACTATAAATGCCTAATAAATGCAATGCAACGTAAGCATATTATGATAGTCCAAAAGTATTAGAAAAAAGGTTTTAGATTTCTTTATTAAAATTTCCATGATTTAGGTACATATTTTCTTAAATTGGTACTATACTCACCACTTAAAGTTTAGTAGTTTAGAACCCCAAGGAACTTTAAGCAAACACAAACACACACGGCAATTTTTCTTCTTCTTATTTTCGTAATAGGAGGTAGATCTAAGGTGATTTGATGATGATGGATTGATTATCATGCGTGTACACATTTTCTCTCCCTTTTACAATACACATGAATTGCAATCTCTACGAAAAAATGCATTTTTTCTTTACTATTATGTACGTAGGTATATCTTCATCTCTGTCACAATCTTGTTGGGTCATCCCTCTTCTTTTTATTGTAATATCGCTACTTAACTTTTATTACACATCCTCCTTAAATTGTCGGCGGCATCCTTTGAGCTGCGTGTCAAAAAGCGTTAGAGAATATTAAATTCTTAAAACTATTATCACAGACTCGCCCAAGGTGTGGTCCTTTGTCAAAGTCACAATTGAACCTTTCTCTCTCCTCTTATTACAGTCACAAATAGAGAAGCAATACAAATCTCGAAAGTACAATAAATCAAAGCATACATATCATACAACAAGACCATCAAAATCTTTTCTCTCATTCCGACGACCATTTGCTGACTGGCTAAGTAAACATCACTATCTGATCTTGTTATCATAATATGCTTGTTTTTACGACAATAACAATCACGCAGCAGCGGTAGTAGTGAATTTTCAAATCTTTTCTTCTTTTTGTTCTCTCTCTCTCTCTTAAAGGAAGCGTTTTTTGTCTGAACACAGGCTCTAAACTTCACTGGCGCCAGCTGGTGAAAAAATCAGGGCGCCCACCTTGGGGTGCCTCATACATGAGCAATCATCAGTAAAAATGCAAACGCAGTTTTTATTGGTTTGGGGCAAAGCAGTTTTAACCACTTAAACAGCCCACTTTCTTCAGTTAATCTACTTTCCAAACTATCACATTTTAATTTCCAAAAACTTCCCTTTTCTATACTTTAATACCCGAACGTATCAAATAGTAAGTAATAAGCAAGACTTGATGACTTAAATGAACAGGATGTTTACCTAAAAATTAAAGGGTTCCGATTACTACAGTCTTCAGATTTGCCATTACATTTTCTGTTTGAATTCAGCGTATAGTTTACGAAAAACGTTCAAATTCGTTTTGGCGAATCTGAATTTCAAAATTATGACTCGCTTCGCTCGCCAATTCATATGTTCAACGATTTTTAATTTAAATGTCATCCAGAGCCACGCGACGGATGTATGATTAAGCGTGGTGTTAGAACTGAAGAAACAATGTCCGTTAGAGTAATTTAACTTTCACTTTTAACTTCCGCTGTTTTAAGAGCTCCGTCTTCCAATGTTGCAATATTTTTAGCAGTCAGTAATTCAGAATATGTACGCTAAGTTTACTTGGTGAAACTTTTTGACTAATGTGGGCTAAAGATTGGCGTTAAATACGTCATCTCTAAGTGAAATAACCTCAAACTAGTCGATAAATTTTCAATACGCAATTTATATGCTCCATTTATTTAATTAGTTTTAGTTAAACATTTTCAAAAACTATGGAGTGCCTTTTCATTGTGCTTCACCAGGGCGCGGCAGGATTCAGTTTAGGGCCTGTGTGAACATTATTATTGGTAAAGTGTGTCTTGTCTGATAGCGGGTGAGTGAGTCTCGAGAAAAAAAAAGATAACTACAAGACAGAGCGATAGAGGGAATCTGAAAAAAAGAAGGGGACAATAATAATAATTGTTTAGGTATGCTAGCTATTGTGTCTACGTGCCGTTTTTTTGAATATCATCTTCATTCGAGACCTAGCCCAACCTGAGAAAATGAACAGGAGGACAGAGAGAACAGGACAACATTTTTTTCAATGATTCTCTTTTAAAATTGCAGCGAAAAGAGTGTATTGTCCCTTTCCATTTAATATTCTTTTTGTATACATGAATGGAGTGTAGGTAGGTAAGTAGATGGGATGGTACAAAATGCTATTAAATTTACCTCCTTGCAGTATTGTCGTTGTTTATTGCTTTTAGTCTCCTGGCGAGAGACTCTTTTCTCACCTGCGTGCATTAAGTCCTCTTGTTGCTTCATTATGTACAATTTAATATAAGCTATTATCTATTATTAGCGGGGTGAAGTGACACGGAGCAGTACCAACAAATCAAATGCATCAATGACAAAGGTCAATGGAGAGTAGAGGAACCCCCACTTTGACACAGACAGACTTCCAACCTCCCAATAGGAAGCTGAACGCATATCCAACTGACTTTTGACCAAGAACACAAGAAGCCGCCGCAAGTGTTTCTCCGCGGAAAGAGAATGTTAAAATACGTCATGGTCTTGTAGTTAAAATGAATGCTAATAAATTTCTTGGATAATAATAATTATTGTTTACGTTTAGCTTTCAAAGTTATGGTGCATTCGACAGTAATCATAGGTTACACAATGGAATTAAATGCAACAATAGACTAAAGCTTTTAAGTAGAAAATACCTATTGGTAATAATATGAGTTTAGAAGAATGGTGCGCCTTTTCCTGGACCCCTGTTTACATTCACTTAGCATTCTTTCATTTGTACAAAAATCGGTTGTAAAGTTTACAAGTTCTTTTATTTGTTCCAAAAAATGCACCACTTGCCCGTTCGCTTCAAGTGTGGGAATACTGCGGATAATAAGGAAATGCACAACAGTTCCGTATGGAAAATCACGGAATATTTATTTTTCGCAGAAATTTAATTTACGCTCTATTTAATGCTAAAAAACTGTAACTGGAAATAAGTCAGCGTATAGCTGCATCTGGTTGGTTGCGTACATCACTTTTAAAAAGTTGTGATAGGTTATGTTTTTGCAGTCACTAAAGATTATTACTTCCATCATTGAAATTACAATGCAGCCTTTATTTTGGTAAAAAAAATCAAATTACTGGAATTCATTCACTTTTTTCATTCTTTTAACCATATATATATCTATTTTGTCTTGTGCATTGTCTTTCTTTTTCTGAAAACAAACGAAAGATTTTTGTAGTTTCCTGAGAAGAAGCCCATCTCCGCCAATTTTCTTTATGCCTTCATTATCTCACTCCATTGCATTGTTTTGTTTGGCTGGTTGGTTGGGTGTATTCCAAAAGTCCAGCAGCATTTCCTTTACGATTGAAACAATGTGTTGTAACAACAACAGCCCAACAAAAAAACATTGTAATATAAAACGCTATTGTCAGAAAAGTACACAATAAACAAGCAAAAAAGCCTTAATATATATATACTTACATACATACATATACTCTGCTAATTCTTATATAGGTATATTTTTTACACAAGTGTTGTGTAGCTTAAACGGTTGACTGGCTCTCACAAAGTCGAAGAGATTTAGAAAACAGTTTTGTAAAGAAAAGTTGCAATTAGAACGGGCAATTACTTGGTTTCCTCTTATACAACAGCAGCAGCAATAACAACAACAACAACAAGCAAGGCAGAAAAAGACTTGTAAACTTTTATTTTGTCTCTCTCCCCCCCCCCACACACACACACTCTCTCTCTCTCACTATATTGTATATGTTTAAGTAAGCAAAGTAATCTGTAAATAACTGGACTTATGGTCACTTGTCACCTATTATTCTCTCGCTCGCGTTCCATCCCAAAAGTTATCGTTTTATAAGTTGTCGCTGATGTTAATGTTACATATTACTTACAATATTAGTATTACATACTTTTATTTTCCCCAAAAATAAACACAATAGAGCATTTGAGATACTTCATGGGAGGCTGGTGGTGGTGGCTGTGAGACTAGCAGCAGCACTGGAGTGGACAGGAGTCGATAGAAAAAAAAAGAATACTGACCTCATCTCTCTCTCCCTCATTTCGCCTCCATGTAGAAGCAGTAAAATAAAAGTACAAACGCAACATGGCAATAAAATATATATATGTATGCTTACATAACTACTACCAACTCAAAATGTATTAGTAAATATGACGTAGGGACACAACGCGGACCAAAAACATAATAATCATAATATTCTCTCTTTTCCGGTGATTTATTGCCTTTCAATCATTCTGACATGGCAAAGCTTCCGAAAAGGCCACATTAGAGACAGAAAAAAAGAGATTTTATTGTTATGATGGAAAACGTCACTTGGACTGCCAACTAACAAGTAAGTAAATCCTCTCATCGTTCGCATCATCGTCATCATCGGCGCAAAGTGAGAAACATTCTTTTGATGATGGTCATTTTCTTTCAGGTCAGCACGTTGTTACAAGACGATGATTATGATGGCGACGATGACGATGTACATACATACATACAAACACGCTTATCTTGATTGCACTTGAAATTTTTTCAACAATTCCAAAAAATGTTCAACACAGAAGTACTAGTTCAATAATAAACGGACAAACATGCAGTTAAATTTTAAGACCTGTGTGTGAGGAGGACAGATGACAAGTATGCAATGCAAAGGGAATAACACGTATAAAATATTAATAGCTATTGCACTTCTCGCCAACAGCAGCAGCGGTAGCAGCAGACCCCAAATGTACTTTTTCAACCACTTTCATTTTTTTACCATGTCATCATCATCTTCATGTTTCCACTTTTTTTATTTGGAAAGTCACTTCTTTTACAACTTTGTTGGTTGGTACTACGTACTTTTATTTAAATTCCCTGTAGACTGTGCATCATGTGTATATGGGGATGTGGATGGAAAGTAATCAAAGTTAAAGGGGAAATGCGCATTTTAAAAAAATGCTCCTGTTCCGTGATGATTATGGTATCCTGCGTTTTTTGCTTCCTTATTCTTTATTCATTCATTCTCTTACAACAATATAATATTATATTATTACAATTTTTTTACATCAGATTCTTTTTATATAATGTGGTGTGGTTTGGTATATTGTGTATAGGTATATTAGGTAAGCGGAAAACATATTAGGAAGAAAAAGAACAAAAATCTGAAATCAGGAAGGAAGAAAAGGGGAAACCGTTGGAACGTGAGAGGAAGGAAAAGTTGGAAAAACACAAAACTTTCCGCGTGGTTATTCTTACTCATGCATGTTGACAGTAAAAGGAAACTTGTATTTTTCTGCTAGCATACATACATAGGTACATGCTTATAGGAATGGAATTGTAGCATGGTCTATACCTAAGTATATATACCATCTAAGTAGTTTCACCACTACTACTAACTTTTTGGTACACTGTCAGAAAACAAAATAAAAACAAAAGGAAACTGGGTACGTCTCAAGAAAAAAAAGACAGTCAACAAGCAAAGGTCTATCTTGACAGTAGTGTGTAAGTGGAAGAAGGCACATATGGGGGTTCTGAGAACACTTTTGTGGAAAAAAGAGACACCACCGCCATCACAAGAAAAATAGATATAATCACAAAGGGTCTCTACACTACCAAATCAACAAACGCAACGTGTCAAGTAGGGAGCAAGTGACTTTTTGCCTTTACGTTTCTTTCGCTCTTCCTGTCTGTCACATTTTTGCTCTCTTTTCTCATCATCCCACCACCACCGTCAGTACTCTCCAAAGACTTTTTAACACAAGCAAACTTTTTACAGAGAAGACGGAGTAGTAGTGCAAAGGTTAACTTTTTTGTATTTATATTTATATACGACAATAACATGTACCACCGCCGTCGCCACCACCAAACTAGACATTTTCTGTAAAGTACCCATGAATATGAATGTAGGAAATGGTAACAAAAGTTATTTCTTTTAAAAAAGCACATACCACGAACGAACAAGTACACATGTAACATTTGTAAACCTACACAAACACAACACATATTACATTTATTGCACACGGTATGGCCTGAATTGGTTTGCAGTTGTGTGTATGTGTGTGTTGGTTGAAGATGATTTTTTTAGCAAAGTTTTACAAGTGTACCACTTACTACATTTTCTTCTATTCTTATGATTATTATTATTATGATGAAGACGTAAAAATGGACTGACTGTACTGTGAGTTGACTTGTTATATTCTCGCAAGTTTTATATTAAATGTTATATCTTTTCATCTTTTATACTTTTCTTGATATTGCTACAGCCGCTCTGTAGTAGCATGTAAGCCATTCATTGTCAGTTTGGTTTTTGGGTTATTTTTTTCTCTGGAACCTAGCGCTCTGGTCTGGACGCTTACACACTTTCCACAACTTTATATATTTCTTTGCTATCTCATTAGAATTCATCAGATGAGGTAAGAGATAAATAAAACTGGAGAAAAAGTAACTTTGTCCTCGTATTCACATAATAGTATTGCTATTCAAAAAAGTAGTAAAAAAAACCGGCTGGCTATATGCTTCTACTAGCTACTACTACTATTGGTACCTACTCACGGTGGATTCTGCTCTTGTGTGGTTTTTTTTCATGGTAATATTCATGATTGTAAAATGTAACAGGACGAAAAAAGTAGTTGTAAGATTTAAAAGTTCACCCGCACCGTCGTCATCACACTACACGCCACCACCACTAACGCCGCCGCCGCCATATGTACGCGAAATTAGTTAAACAAGATTGAGTTTTCAGAACCTAAAATGTTGTAACACTTGCGTTCATATATGATGATGATGACTGCGTGTTCTGAAATTATATTACCTTTCTATAGGTAAAATAAATATACATTTTTGAAAATAACACAACTTTTGGAAGGAAAGTCAACAGAAAAGAGAAAAAACTGATGGTATGTCATGCATAAATAATAAGCAAATATTGTGCGTTTTCTTTTTTAGATTTTACATAATAATAATAATAATAAAAACAACAAACAACATTTTTTTGTGACAAAGTGACATGGTTTTAGATAATATGACATGTTTTATTGACATTCCGTGGCATGCATGTATTTGTATAATAGAGAATGTTGATTTTTCGTAATTTTGTTTGTTTGTTGAATGAATAAAAGTTTTCTGGTTGAGGATGATGTTGGTATACTACTATGTGGCATTGATCAATATTATGCTCTGCTCATTTATTCGTTCATAGTACACGCAAAACGTGCGTAGGTAATTATAAAAATTATAACTTGTTCAAAGAGTCAATTTTAATGACTTTT